>JAEIFU010004009.1:0-20945 GCA_018904235.1 Lordiphosa stackelbergi | reverse complement strand
GGAAGCTAACTTCCGGCTGTCCGAAGTTTATATCCTTTGGGCATGATATATGCTCCAGTTTTTATATGGCTATACGATATATTCATCAAAAAAGTTTTCTCACTAGAACTACATTTGGACCGATCGTTCCTATGGCAGCTATGCTATGGTCATCCGATTTAAATTCAAACTTGACAAAAAAAAAAAATTAATAAATTTTCGCAAGACTTTTGTGCAAGTTGTCCGATTTTGATAAATTAGTATTAATCTGGTAAAACTAAATACGGGGATTGGGAGCGATAGCACTGAAAACAAAGGGTTTTTTCTCACTAAGACTTTTTTTCAGACCTATCTTTTGTATGGCAGCTATACTATATAGTTGCCCGATTTGCATAAAACTTGCTGAAATTATGTGAAAGCAGAGAAAACTTATAAATACGGGGGTTGGGAGCGATAGCATTGAAAACAAAAAGGTTTTTCTCACTAAAACTACTTTTTCAACCGATCGTGGTTTGGCAGCTATATGCTTATAGTCATCCGATCAGGCGGTTCCGACAAATACAGCGTATTTATATAAAAAGACTTCGTCGGAATTAGTAAGGCTGTGATTTCTCAGTGACTATTAAAGAATTCGGAAGAATCTTTTGTCAATAAGAGAGGTCAAATGATAAAATAAATGGGATTTGGAAGTTAAAGCCGAAGAACACAGTCGGTTTTTGGAAGCGAGTACATTGAACAAATCCGATTCCGCATGATTTGATCGGAATCGAAAACGGGAGCAGGCCTTAATGTCTTGATTCTGATCTAAATTAGCATAAATTTTAGAATTATTCAAATAGAAAGCTCTTCAAAGATGAGGTTACTTATTATAATATCAAATGTATGGAATGTCTTCAACAGTTTTGAGAATTTCATTAATATCATGAGTATTCGGACTGCACTGGTTTTCACTTTCGACAAAAATTTACGAATTCTAATTTGTTAAATGTGCTGTTGTATCAAATTGATTGGGTTAATCAGAAACTAACTAAAGATTTTAAAGAAAATTTCCTCGGATGTTTAATAGAAAAGAGAACATGTAAAAAATTCGAATTCACTATAGTGAAAATCGGAACATGGCAATTTGTATTTTATATAAATAAAAATCACATATTAAAAATGATATTTTGTTAATAAAATTTCTTGATTCCTCGTCTCAGATTACATAAAATTATATTCGTACATTTGATCCAAACACATTTCGAATCTTTTATATTTTCGGATTGAATACTTTTGAAATGTCTTATTTATGTAATCTGAGAACCTTAAATACAAAAATATTATTACCTCTTGATTTCCTCAAAAACAATCACACAATTTTGAAAAAATGATTCAAAATCTAAAGATTTTATTTCCTTTGTCACACCATCATAAGGTTTGCACACTCAACTTGTTCACTTCTTTTGCACTAAAAGAGTTACATCATATTTTTCAACGTCAAAGGGAAGCTCCGAGAGCAACCATTTTCAAGTCCTGTACAAAAACTAATGAATCCATTTTACAAGAAATTGTGCTATTTATACTGAAAAATCCTTGGGCAGACTGAAAACGAGCTGACCAATCAGAAACTATAGATCGTACATGAACAGACAACGGAAACGGAAATCGCTGACCAATAGAAATCGTACAAATGTCGCAATTGACAATTTTAGGGGAAATATTTAGTTATGGATTGTCCGAGTGCTAGGCAACCAGGACTAATTGTCCTCCACTGACCACAACAGAAACGAAATAGATAAGGAGTCGCGCGTCTGTTCTGGTCTGGTTTATGTACAAAATTCAAAGGGGTTTCTCTCTCTGTCTCTATATGGAATCGTTATATATGGGGACTAATAAAAGTGCATTGCATACACGTGTGGAGTAAGGATATTTCATTATATAATCATAAAGCCCTCCCCCACCAGTGATATACCTTGATATATGTATATTCAAATTATATTGTAATTGTACGGCCATATGAGTTGGGCTGACGGCTTAATGCATTCACCAGTTAATAATCAAGAAGGAAAAAAGAGGAGAAACTGCAGCTCTTTGAATTTTAGATGCAACTTCAGCTGATGTTTTCACATTATGCATATTTTAGGCGGCTTTCGTTTGCCTAAGATAGTTAAACCGTTTAACTATTGATGGGTACACGTATGTACGTACGTACGTCCGTTCGTTCTGGTCCCTCCTCTCAAGGGCTACCGCTAAATGCTTGTGAAATGCAACAAATTGCGCTGACCTGGACAAATATCATTACCGCAGTGGTGGGTTGGCATATGGCAAGGCCATTATTAGAACGCGATTCGAAGTGACTGACGTGTAGATATTGGAAATGAAGGTGGTGCAGCGCAGAGAATTCCAAAATTTATTATTCATGTAATGAGTGCAATTTAGTTGATACCAAATGTCTTGTAGATGTATTTTAAATTGGACATCTTGGTTAGAAGTTAGTTTTTTTTGCACGGAATCATTTCGATTGGCAAATAAGTTTTATTCCAGAGGTCGGCAATGAGAGCAGAGAATTTTAGACGCTGGAATAGTATTTGAGATGTATGTATGTAGGTATGATATGTTACTAGAATGTTTGTATATTAATGTAAAATAAATGCAGGCTTCCCAATGAAGTCGCAAAATGCGACCGAAATGCGTAGGAGAATAATTGAAAATAAAATGAAGTTTTGAAATGACGTCAGACACAACCCACAGTAGCAACCATAGAGTAAGCAGACCGTTTTCTGTATTTGTGTACAAATATTTGGGCAACTGCCGAAACGCGTAGGAGAAAAACTGAGCTGAAAAGTGTTTTGACTGCAGTAAGGGAAGAAGGACGAACAACTACCCAGATTAACAAACAATTACACAACGTGAAAACGGCCCACAAACAAATCTACACAGAAGAGCCAATTTATTCGGTTCATTCTGTGATTCAATCTCACAGAGTTTTCAATTCAAAGGCAATAATATCCTAAAAGCATTCCTTCAGCGAGGAGAAAGAAGCCGAGTCTTATATTTTGGGCTGCTGCAACACAAATCTTTCACTGACACTGATATGGCTATAGAGATCACCAATTATTGCATCGGAAGAGTAGAATTAGCCAGGGGGTACAACATTAAGCCATAGGTCACAGATCTGATAGTAGAATTTTCTCAGCAGGTGTATAAGGATTTAAAAGGTGCAAAGGATTTAAAAGTGGTTGGTAGGTGGCCACAACAGGAGCAAAGGACATTCACAAAGCTAGCGCGGGGGTAGTGATAGGTTATGCAGACGTGGATAAGCTACTATCAAGGGAACATGCTTTAATCCATTTGTCATCCATTAAATTAGGTAATTTATGTTGAAATGGTTAGGGAGAGATAGGCCCATTGCGATACCATCAATAAAACGCATTTATGGTGCGAGTGACTAGCTGGTCTTCTAGAAGCTGAATGAATCTTTATTTCATATTTGGTCTATTATACATTTTTGCAATGAATCAACACAATCTTACATCGCCGGGACGTGTTTAATGGTAATAAATGTGACCTTTCCACTTGGGGCCGCCTGTGTCCAAGTGCGTTATCTTTATCTATTCTATGTGAACCGTCTCTATCTCAGTTACTTCCGAGAGGTTGAGTAGAAATAGGTGACCAAGTGTTTTTGTGTCTCTATTTAGTTAGATCTGTTATGATGTCATATCCTCTTCCTGACACTGACAGCTTCTACAGAAGTCATGGTGAGTGACAGGCACTGACCAGAACAGAGATGTTCAGCCATGGTCCTGCTTACACTTTTTCAAAATTGTTTTGATTAAAGGGCAAATTCAGTTTCAAACCCTTATTAAAATCGCAAAATTTTGGTCGAAAGTGAATATGTGAGCATGTCGCAGAAAAATACTGTTACGTATTAGGTGGCCCGAGCTAGAGCGCAAGCACGGAAGGATATTCCATCGCCAGGCGCCAGGGTTTATTCCTTGTGACTAGTTTATAGTCTGTGTAAACAACCGACATTATACGAGTTTATACTGCTCTCTTTTGCAACAACAAACAAGTGCTAAATGAGTGCGCTCTCGCGTGGCTTAACACAGACACGCAACGTTAAAATAAGCATGTGTGTTTTGACACTCCAGCTATAATCGCTAGGGAATTCCAAAGGCAGACTTATAGCAAAATCCGCAAAAATGTATGTGAATTGAAAAAATTTCGCAGAGTCATGCACTTTTCTTATTCATTACTTCTCAAACAAATCGACAGGGGTTCCTCAGGGGCTAGAACCGCTTAAACTTTTTTGGTTCGGGGTTCAGAAGGTTACTGAACCTAGGTTCGGGATCCAAACGGTGTTCAGGAATAAGGAGACGGACATTTTCCCAAATGCACTCAGAGAGCTTAAGTGAAGTAAACAGCTAACTAAACGTTCATTCTATATATTTTATACCCTTGGAGAGGGTATATTAAAATTGTCCGGATGTTTGTAACGCATAGAAGGAAGCATCTCCGACCACATAAAGTATATATATTCTTGATCAGCGTGACGAGCTGAGTTGATATAGCCATGTCCGTCTGTCCGTCCGTCCGTCTGTCGCTATCTCCTCCGTCAGTTTTAAAGCTATCTCAACCAAACTTTACACGAAGTCTTTTGGTACAAATACGCTGCACATTTGTCGGAACCGGCCGGATCGGATGACTATAGCATATAGCTGCCATAGGAACGATCGGTTGAAAAAGTAGTTCTAGGGAGAAAAAATTTTTTGTTTTGAATGCTATCGCTACCAAACCTCGTATTTATTAGTTTTTATGCTTTCACATAATTTCAGCAAGTTTTATGCCAATCGCGCTACTATATAGTTTTCTTTGCCATTCATTAGTTAAAACAGGTTCTTTTCAGCAATCTTTCATTATACTGACTTTATTGGATAAAAACAAATATATGAGAAAAAAAAAAAAAAAAAAATTTTTTTTTCGAAATCAAAACTTTAAAGCTTAAGATTGCTTTTTCATCATCATTATTGATATATTGATTGGCTTCGAGAATGATATAAGATTCTCAGTACCAGACTTTTCTAAAAATCTATATAGGATTCGACAGAATAACGTGATTTCCTTCTTTTTGAGATTGTGAGTACTTGCAAACGTTCGTATGCAAGCAAATAAATAAAGTACTTGGTATTTTGTTGTCGATTTGGGAACATTTAACGCTAAGTTCAGCTGTTTCATAAGGGAACTCAGCGGGACTAAAGGATTTAGAACTTACAAAGATGAGGAACGGCCATAAAAGTAAATGTCGTTACTTATCTTTGATACTTCTAAAAGAAGACTATTTAAATATATGCTGTTGTAATTAATTTCGATCCCAAATCAATCCTATTTTCAATTTGTTGAGCACGTTGGATTAAGAATTTCATCCCTACAAATGCTTAAAACTCATGATGGTAGAAATTTTCCAGTGAGTATAGCCAATGTCCTTTTGTTATTCTAATTAAATGTGTTTGCTCCGCCCTTCTTTTCCATATTTCTACATGTTTTATCTGATTTTAATATTCCTGCATTAGTATACCCAGAAATAACCTGCTATTTGTGATGGTTTAGCTTAATGCTGTTTGTATACGAACAATTAATGGCTTCCTGGCTCAAATGATGTCAAATTTCCACCCATTGGGTTTTGGTAGCTTTTCCCCATTTAATTTAAACATAAACTTTTTGCCTTCTGCCTCCCCTCCTTCTTCTTCTCCTCTTTTACCCAACCAACTTGTAACCATTTTCCAAACGTTGCATTGTTAATTACGCTCTGAGAGTTTTCACAGCCGTTCCAGACAGTCAGCCGCCGCCTTTCAACCAACCACCGCCAATTGGTCAAAGATCTAATTATGGGGTAATTGCTTTGACGCAGTACTCCACCACCTCCAGCTGTCATTTTAGGAAACTTTGCAGAAGGATGCACTGATTGCATACACATAGATTGTGTTCAAGTGAACTCTTTAATCAAATATTTACAGCTTCCTCCCCCCGTTTGGAGGAACACTAAAGGTTATGCGTCCTTCGCATTCCTGAAAGTGACATAAATGACAGGTAAGCAATTATGTGAAAATCATTTGATTGCTGTCCACATCCTGTTCAAATAGCTTTTGACAGCGCACACGCCAGCCAACTGCCCAACCCACAGAAGCTAACCGCAAAACAACAATAAGGAAAATAATTTAAGTTGCTCGGTCAAGCGCTCGAAACTTTTTTTTTCCATGTTTCCCCTTAGGCCAAATGGGTAATACACAGGTGGGAAGCGAGCGTTCCTAAGCCTTTAAGGGGTGGCCAGTTAGGACCAAGTCGTGTCACGCTGGCATCTCTCTCTCCTAAGCATACATGTGGCTACCAGTACACGCCCCCTTTGCCCACGTAATTGGGCGGCAGGTAGACATATACATATATGCGTTCTACTCTATAATTTAGCGGAAAAACAGCTAATGGCCGACATGTCCCAACTGAACACAAAAAAAAAAGAGCAGAAAGACGGAAGGCGGAAATGCACACAATTGACAATTCTCATCGTCCGCGCTAGAAAAATAGATAGCCTCCCCCAGCAGTGTGTGGTCGGTCGGTCGGTCGTCCTCCACTTCAAGGCTTTTATGGACATGTCAGCATGCTCAGCGAGCCAACCAGCCATCGCGTGTCTCCTTCCTCCATCGCTGGCTGCCTGGGGTTGGTGTGAGGTCCCTGCGCTAATAACTAATGTGCTTATGGCGTGTGTGTGTGCGGCGGCTCCCACCAACTTTCCAGAGTTTTGTACTGGGAGTACAGTAAAACTTGTCTCTGGCAACAAACAAAAATTGGGTTGATCAATTATTAAAAGGCTTCGATTGAAAAGTCGCTTTCTAGTTGGCTGGTTTGTTAGCCCCGCCGCGCCTCCTCCAAACAAAAAAACTAATGAGTCTCGGACCATTGCATCTTTATCATTTCCATCTTGCCGGGGCTAATTAATTAAGAAATAAATGGAATAACTAGAGAATTAGGTGCAATTGGCCAAATGAATGAATGGAAATGAGAGGAGTTGAAGGTCTTCCCCCTCCCAACTGAAACTGGTTTGTGTTTTGGTTAAGATGAAACGCAAAATTTTGAAAATTTACATAAACCAACATTTGTCATTTCAAAAAGAGACAATAAAACTTTGTCAAAATACTTTGAAAACGGAACATGTTTGGTGTCAAAGCAAACGAAGAAGACCTAAAGCTAGAGAAGAGCAGCATTCAATTCACACTTCCCCACAGACAAAACCAAGGGAAACTTTTAACTTTCCCTGGCAGCCAAAGTACTTGTGTAAACACTGTACATATTTGGATACAATAGAAGTTGATTGTGACTGAAAATTCGATAGTCTTAAAAAAAAGCCTCGTTTCTCAGAACCTTTAGACTTAATAGATCTTCGCCCTGAACTTGACTTCAAAGAAAGATTCCTATATACAAAGACAATGTGTGCAAAGAAGAGCCTTCGATTGAATGGGATTCTATCTGTCTATCTCAATTTAGACTGCTAAACCCGAACCACAACTATGACGGTCATTTCAAAGCATTACACCAGATACTTCAGACCTGTTTTGTGCCTCTTTAATCAATTTTAGGGTTTTTATAGCTTAGCCCAGTAGATTAGGTCGTTAAATTTCAATCTATTTTAAAATTATGTGGTAATAAAGCGGTTTAGTGGCTTCTGAGCGGTTAACAACTTTCCGAACGTTTCTAAGCCACTGGCAAGCACTTCCTAAGCCACTCTTGAGCAATTGTTGAACGCCTAAGCAACTTCTAAACGAATCCTAAGCAAAGGGGAGCCTAAGCCATTTCCGAGTACGCACAGCGGGGCAAGCCAAAGACTGTTTCTCCAGGCACAAAGCAAAGAAAGTCGTGACTAAAACATAATCTGTGCCCCCCAAAGTTTGTATACTTCTGATCAATTTAATTTAGAAGCCATACAAAGCTACAAAAAAGCCATAAAATGTGTGAAGTGATGCCCATCGCCGTTGCGGCCAGTGCTACCCAACATAATTGTTTGTTTTCCTTATAACTTGACTATCGTTCATTCGTTCTACACCATTGTTTTTGTACATATCAATAAATTTATCAGGACTACAAAATGGTTTAACCCAATTTACGCCGCTGTTCGACTAGTCGAACAGCAAAGTTGCCTACTTTAAAAAAATTTCAGGACCCCGATGGTGGTTTTTTCTTAACTTTACAAAAAAATACATTTTCAACAACAAAATTAAAGCACGTAATTATAAATATTTTATTCCGAAAGTCATTTAAAATTTTAAGAAAAGGTCGAAAATAGTCCGTAATAATACTACCCGTGGCAAAACGTCTCCTAGACTTTAATACATTTGTGAAAGAGACTTTTCGAGTAAGGCTGCCTTCACACTGTTCGACACATGAGACATGATAGTATAGTAGCCCTGCTTTTGTATGGTTTTAAATTTCAAAAGCTTTTCAAATTCATAGAATTTCATGGGGAAATTAAGGCCTACTAGATATCATGGGTCATGTGTCAAACAGTATGAAGGCAGCCCAATTGAACAGTCTCTCCTGGCGAAACTAACATAGGAAGAATTTTATTGACTTCGGATTTGAATTTACTGGGCTTTAATTACCCAAGAAAAGTTGCTTTCACCTCTAAATAAAAAAATTCGTGCAGCGCGGCGTAAAATAGTCCGAGCCAGGAACTCCCATATATTTACAGTAAATCGTAAAGCGAACTCAGAAAAAGGCTGGTTCGTTTCAACGTAAAGTTTTAAACGGAGATGTCACGGAAATCTCTTTCAACCCAAGACCAATTCTCGGTGTCCCAGAAATATCTTTCGGTTTATTTCAAGTCCTTCATTGTTTGTTATAAGCAGGGAATCAAAACGGAACCTGGACCGTATACTGAAAAGAACCGATTGAAACTCAGAAACGGAACCCGAACCGGAACCGATATTTTTAATTTTTTGTATACCGATATTCGAGAACCGATATTTTTAGAACCGAAAAGACCGAAAAGAACCTAAACGTTGTACCGGTACGGTTTTGGTTCTGAATGCAACCACTAGACTGCCAAACGAGCAGTTAGATTTGGCGGATTTTTAAGCAATTAGGCTCAATTGTTAGCTTCAAATAAAAAAAAATTCTGGCTTAGCAAAACTTTTGTTCAGTGAAATAGAAAATCGCGAGACCAGTGGCCTTGTGGCCTTTTCTTGGACCCTCGTTATATATAATGTCAGGCTGACCTCTGAACAGAAAAGAACATGTGTAACTGCTTTTACAGATATATATTCAAGAATTTTATCCACTTCTGGTTCAATTGCAAATAAATGAGGAAAGCAGCTCTGACCCAACTACTTTGTCCGAATGTGGAGATGAAGTCGATTTATATATGTATTTTTATAAAAAGAATCAGGACAATACAAAAACTTTAGTATTTTCACAAAACAGTTTAATGGCATCAATCAAGGTTTTTCTGAGCTTAAAACGTTTACAAAATAAAGATAATGACTTAAATGGTGGTCAGAAAATTCGACAAATAAGCGTAGAGCAATTATTTTCCGGTGTGAAGATTATTATGACTCCGCTAAGAAATCAGATGGACAGAAATACTTTGACCGCTATCATGCTTCTAAGAAATAATCATTAATTTACCTTCTTTGTAACTAATTTTTTTTTTATAATAAGTAACTTTAAGTTTGTTGAAGACATTGTTAATAAAATATCATTTTAATCATCTTATGAATACAAACATGTGAAATTGTTTGGACTCAAGTTTTAAAATGTCTGTTAGTTTTATCGGTCCATACCGGTACGTACCGATATACCGAAATAAAAATCCAGGTACCGGAACCAGAACCAAATACCGAAACTGTATCAGAACCAAAACAGAACCTTTTACCGAAACGTTAGTTTCGGTAAGTACCGGAACCGGAACCGAAATTCGTTTCGGTTTGATTCCCTGGTTATTAGATTTAGCAAAATTCATTAAAACGCTTTGAATCACCTCTTTGAATATTAATCATAGAACTTTAATCAGACTCCAGGTCAATAAGTTATTTTTGTTCAAAACTTTTCTAAAAACAAGACACAGACCCACCCCAAAGGACGCTGGTTTGATATATAGCTCCATTATTCAATCATCAGCAGTCTTTGCCTGTCTTCTGCGTTATAGCAGAGGCTACCTCAGGCCAGCAAAGGCAGGCTTATAGCAAAATCCGGCATCAACAGCCGCGGAAAAATACCAAAGAGGATCAAAAATAGTAACAATTCCAAACAATTCAAGTGCTGTGGTTCACGAGCCGAGTCCGGGTTGATGACTCATGGCTCACGAGCTGTGGTAAACAGATCAGAGCCGAGTGTTGTGGCTTACGAGCCGAGAGCCGTTTGATAGCTCCCGGCTCAAGAGCTGTGGCTCACAGCTCAGAGCCAGGAGCCGGGTGTAGTGAGCTCAGAGCGAGAGCTGGCTCTCGAGAGCTGCGAGCAAAGAGCTATTCCGAACCCTGGTTTTTATATTAAAATTTGCTTTTGAATAATTGTTCGCAAAACCAACCGAATGCTGACGTATCAATTAAAACCAACTTCCCACTCGACTTCAGCTGGCGCCATCTACCTATGGGGGCGCCGTCTACCTATGGTGGCGCTATATGTGTACCAAAAAACAGGCTAAAGATAAGTTCACACAGGCAAATAATTTGAAAAATTTTTAAGAAATTTTGTCTTAATAGCCATAGTTGCACATTCTGCAGGACTTAAAACATAAACTATGGTTCCATACACTTATAATTTGATTAAATATGGCCAAGAAGTTCACCAATTTGGTCAATTTAGCTAAAATTTTCTAAAAACTTGTCAAATTATTTGCCTGTGTGAACTAAGCTTAAGGGTTGCCGATTTATATGTTCTGACTGACACGAAAATATTTTCAAATTTTGCATTTTATTATTGGAGACTCAAAAAAACACTCCCCCTAAAACCCACTGATGTTTTGTTATCTGGTCGATATGGTACGACAGCTTCTTTGAATCGCCAAAAGAGTATAATGTAAGTTCAAGAAAACCTTTCAGAATTAGTATTAATATCACTATAATTACCAATTCACAGTAAACGTAACCAACTCACCATCGATAGTAGCAATAATGTTCGATAGTTTTTCCAGCAGTACCCGAATGTGAATCTACTTGTTGGTACATGGACTTTTTTCCAGGGCTCTAAATCTTTGAAAATGTTAAACGTGTTTGCTCTTGAGTTCGAACCAGCATAGTTATTCTGGATCATAAGGGTGTTTAGCAGTCGGGGAAAGCTAAGTTTATTGTATTGCTTACCCATTCCTAGCCTAGAAAACAAACTCAAGCTGGACTATCAGTCCAAAACGCTCCTACACAAAATGGAAATCGTTAGGAAAGGCGATTCACTTCCTTGAAGCTTTTGTGCAGAGAGCGTTAAACTATAAAGAACATGAGCTCGGAGTTAAGCTGTGTCCAACGTGTCCTCAACGATGTTAATGGACTGTCTAAGAGCGGCCAAATCACATCCAGCCGTCAACCTTCTGAGTTGATTATTTTCCAACTCCCAAAAGCAGGCAATGAAATTTAAAATTTTGCAACAGTTGAGAGCCATAGAGAACGTGTCACGCAGCCAACACTCTGGCAACGCCAGTGACGTCACAACACCGAAACTGAAACTTATCTTTTCCAGCTGAAGGAACAAACAACAACAAATTAATCTATTAAATGGATGAACCCGTATATTATTAAAAAAAAAAGAAACTGCATCAAAACAAGAAATTTTACTAGAATCAAAATTTAAAATGCGGGCAAAATGGGGAGAAAATTGTTTAGGCTAAATCCGACAGACAGTTGGCTCTTGTTCATATCACATCCGTGTATGTGGGCCACACCAGAGAAATCAAATACAAATATTTGTATGTATGTACCGACTAAACAACAATGCACAATTGCAGCTTGACTTGTTTTTTAAGCCCACTTGCATTGACAACAATTGTCATTGAACAAATCGCATCAATATTCAAGGTAATGTAAGGCAGGTGGTAGAATTGGTAGGGATTATGGTGGGCTAATAAGCCATAATCAATATAATTGACAACAAATAAGCGGACAATTTATTTGGCCAAAAGAATTCGTGTCAATGTCAATGAACGCTGAGAAGAATATCTTTTGTGGATGGCCTCATCTGCTGAGCATGCTTCTCCCGCTCTCCCTCTCTCCCTCCCTCGCTCAGTGTCTAAACAAGGCAAATAAAAGCGAATTTTTTCTCACAAAAACTGGAAACTGGCCAAAAGAACAACACGGCAAAAGCAAAAGTTGTATTTCAGCTCGGGAGGAGTTGAAGATGAGCGACAAGATGTGGTTGAAAATGCCAATGGGTTAAGTCAGACACCACCCCCTCCCCACCCCCCCTTGCAACTCTCTTTAAAACCGTAATTGATGTATTTCTGTCTCTGTTTCGCTTTCATTGATTTATGATGATGCTACACAGCAGCCGCGGCGGCAACAAAAAACAACAACAACAACACTAACTATGCATAAAATATAGGTTAGGCTTTTTCCTAATAAGTCTCATCGTAGCCATTGTCGAGCATTGAACTCGACTTGTGGTTGTTGTTGTTGTTGATGTTTCTCCTAATGCCAGCCAAGCGTGGGAGTTGTTTTGGCAGAAGAAAACTATTTTGTTTTGATTTTATCTCTGTATTATAATGAAATTATATGCGCCGGCACAGACTGTCTACCTCACGAGGAAAAAAAGCGCGTGTAAAAAAAAAACAACAACAAATGGAGACTCCAACGAAGTTTCTATACTCTTGCTGGGTGGTGTGACCCAAAGATCAGCAGAGTTGGACCTCGCTTTATAGCTATTGTGTAGCTATAAAGACTCTGCTTAATATGCTGATCAAGTAAACTTATTTACATATATTTTAAGCGGTCAAATTTGCTTAATTAATAAGGTGTTACAAACGTCAGAACAATTCTTACATACTCTTTGCAAGTGTATGTTAAGCGAGCAAAGCAAAATGAGAGACACAGCGACTCTGTACTCAAATATTGCTGAAAGCCGGCGCTTAAGAGTGAGCGAGAGGGCCATAGCGGGCAAGAATTTTTTTTTTTTTAACTTGGTGGTTGTAAATGTAAAACTGTAAATGGTGGAAGAGCAAAGGGAAGCCAAAAGAAGCAAGGACAACAAAGGGGGGGATAAAAGTGGGGGTGGTGGTGCACTCGAATTGTATGTATGGGCAAAAAACACATTTGACACAAGAAAATGTATTTCAAAACACACACACACGCATACGCATACACACGCAGCTCGCCAATTCTTTCCCCCCTTTTTTTTTCCTATTCCTCCACTCCTTAATTTCGACTAGCGTCGCCCTGCGAAAAACTTACCTAGACGCCTACTTGTAGTTGTTGTTTGCTTTGCCTGGTTTAAAGTTTAGCACAATTTACACAATTTTCACTCAAACTATTTCACCAAATCTAAATTGCGAGCAATTTGCAATTTTTTTATGATATTTGTGGCATAAAAACACGAACAACAGTCAAAATGAAATGCACAATAGACCTAAATAGTAGGACCGTAAGTGGTCGACCAGAAAATAGTTATCTATTTATCGATAACTCACTTTTTTCAGTTGGTCACTCAAACAGCCTTTATTTCACTAACCACAGCTGGTCTCACTAAACAGCCCGGCGTCTTGCTTTAATTGTTTAAATTTAACCCAAAAATGTCTCATTCTGCTTTTGATGTGGAGGAAGCTTTGGGTCGTCACTTGTCCATAGTGCCGCAAGTAAAGCAGGCCTACGAAGAGGCCTTAAACGATGTTTTTGCCGATCTAAGGCAAGTCTCGTTTGTTTGTGACATTTCCATTTCCCCGTCTTATTGTTTTTATGTTGTAGTGCCGCCCATTTGGCTCCCTTTGCCGAGATTCATGCCCAGCATGAGGAAACCTATCTAGACACTGAGAAGCTCATCGAAGAGATGCGTGTGAGAATGACCGAAGTGTTAAAGCGCGCCAACCAGCATGTATTTGACTCCCACGATGTGGACAACAAACTGGTGATTTTGGAGGTGCTCAAAGAGAAATTTGCCTCATACGAAGGCACACAATGGTAATGGAGAGTCCATTGTTTAATTGGTAATAAATTGGAGGTCTCTCTTCCAGGAATGTGCACAACATTTCACCGCTGGAGCACACCCGACCCATACGCATGCTTTTTATTAACTCCAGCATACGTTTCATGGAGCGCCAGTTGAAAAATCAGGAGCAGGAACTCCAAGTGGCCCTGGCCAAACGACAAGAGAGCTGCGAACGCCTACAACAATTGCAAAATGAACGTGTTAAATGCAATTCCATAATGGATCAGCAGCTGGCCCATTATAAGGAGGTTACACCTAAGCTCAAGCAAATGCAAGAGGAAATCGATGAAATAGTCTAAGTTTTTACCACAAATAAGTTATAAGTTAAGTTTTTAACAGAATAGGAACTTTTATACCAGTTAATTTGCATTGGAACGGTGGCAGAATTTGAAATCTTGTGAAATTATTCACGCTTTCGCTTATAAAATCGGTCTGCAAACCTAAGCTTAAGATTTAGGACGGGTTCAAAGCTCCCCAACAAACCTTCTTCAACATTTTTCAGTATAGAAATTCAAATACTCAATGAATTATCGCTTGAACCCGAGTTTTTGACTTGATTTGGACTGTTTAAAGATTTAGTTTCCTTTAAAAGAGATAGTTTTCAGTGTTTTGCCGGTATACCGCGTAGCCTTCGTCTCTAATAGGATTTAGCTTTATGCGTGTTTCCATTTTGGTTCATTTTACTAGAGGAATACTGCCAAATTTTCTAGCCTCGTGGCTATTTTTACTGTTTAGACAAGAAACCTACGAGAAGATTGATCCTAAGCTAATCAGGAAGCTTTAGGATCAGGCCCATGTGAGTGTTCTTTGGCAATAAAAGCCTTTCGAAAGGTAAATAAGCTAAATGGTTTAATTTTTCAGTTAATGCGAGTAGAGCGCTTCGGAATTGTATGATTTGTATGTCTCTTACTTAGGTGACCTCTTTAAATGAATGAGTCTCAGCATGGATTTGTTTCAAAACGTTCTACAACAACTAACCTACTTAAATTTGCATCCTTAGTAAGCTCTGGGTGTAATATACACAGATATTAGTTAAGCATTTGATTCGGTCAGTCACCAACCTCTTCTACACAAACTCTACTTGATTTTTCTCCCATCCTTCTTAGCTGGATTGGATCTTATCTCCATACGATTTCACAGAGTGTTGTGTTTAGAACAGCTCTGTCCGAAACTTTCTAGATATCTTCTGGTGTTCTTCAAGGAAGTCATCTCGGACCGCTTCTGTTTGTTTAACTTATGAACGACATTTCACAAACTTTGATGTATGCTGACGACATAAAACTTTGCTTGTTGTATAATACCCCCTTTCTCACCACTTCTTCTTCAGCAAGATTTGTCTTCCTTCAATGATTGGTGCTCATTAAACCTTCTTCTCCAATTGCCTCAGATGAAAGTTAATGTCTTTTTGTTGTACCAAAACTTTATCCATTTGAGTTCATTTGAGATGGAATTCCCCTCGAACGAGTATCTGTGGCTGATGATCTTGGTATACGGCTTGAGCCAAATTTATGTTTTAATAGTCACATATTTCGCCCTCAATAAGAAAAAGAATTTGATAATCCCCATGTCCGAAAACATTTATATTAAGTAAAGTTGACTCTGCTGATCTTCTAAGCCAAATAAACTTCTCACATATATGTACCTAGGCCTCTTATGAACCCTTCCGCTGTCTTTGTCATTATTATAACATTTTTATACCCTTGCTAGTTTGCCCAGAAGTTTGCAACGCATAGAAATATTCATTTCCGACCTATAAATTATATATATTCTTGATCAGGGTGACGAGCTGAGTCGATTGAGCTTTGTCCGTCCGTCTGTCTGTTTCTAAGCAAACTAATCTCTCAGTTTTAAAGCTATCGAGCTGAAACTTTGCACAGAGTCTTCTTTTTACTGCACACTGCTAATATGTCGGAACCGACCGGATCAGATGACTATATCTTATAGCTGTCATAGGAACTATCGGTCGAAAAGTAGGATTTATTTAGAAAAATTGTTTGTTTTAATGGTGGCGTTCTTAAACTCTGATGTATTAAAACATTCGCAAGGGTATAAAAACTTCGGCAAAGACGAAGTTAGCTTGGCCTTCTCGTTATACCCTGTTCTCATTAAAAATGAGAAAAAGGGGATCATGAAGTTGTGCAAATGTATGTAACAGCCAGAAGGAAGCACCTCCGACCCCATAAAGTATATATATTCTTGATCAGCATCAACAGCCGAGTCGATTTAGCCATGTCCGTCCGTCCGTCCGTCTGTCTGTCTGTATGAACGCGTCGATCTCAGAGACTGTAACAGATAGAGCCACAATTTTTGGCATGTTTGTAGGTGTATACTGTACCCACATCGAGTTTGTTTTAGATTTGGAAAATTCCTCCTCCTCCATCTTTTATCAGCGAAAAACTGTCTTTCTCTCTGTATAAACGCTTGGATCTCACAGACTATAAGAGGTGGAGCCACAAATTTTGGCATGTATGTAGGTGTATACTGTACCCAGATCAAGTTTGCTCCAGATTTGGCAAATTCCTCCTCCTCCTTCTTCTAACCGCGAAAAACTGTCAGAGCTACAGTTTTTAAGCTTGAACCTAGTGTAAGTCATATATATTCAGTAAGGCCCAATATCTGTCTGTTCTGTATACCACTATAAGATCCGAGAAAAAACACCGAAGATATGCAAGTGCGCCTCCCCATTAATTCAAATAAATTTTAAAATAAAAGGATTTCAAAGTTATAGGAACCACATTACTTGGAACAGGGTATTTTGCTGTCGGGGCACTCGACCGCAACAGTCTTACTTGTTTTTATTTAATTCAATAAAGAATGAAGTACTAAATGCTAAAAAACATTGTCTATCGATCTAGTTTGATTGTTTCAGTCAATTATTCGGTTTAAAATGCTTGTCCCTATTCAAGTTCATGGCAGTGTATGTACATATGCCTCTTATGAACCCTTCCGCTGTCTTTGTCATTATTATAACTAGACAGCGGATTTTATGCAACTTTTTAAATAAAGGCAGATGGAGGTGAAAATTTGGATTAGTACTAATTAAATAACCAAATTTCCATTGAAAACTGCATATTCAATACATGCAAAATATGTAAAAAAATATGCAAAATATGTAAAATGTATAACAAATAAAAATTATTATAAATATTAGATACATGGGCCCAATATAGACGCTTAAATAGAAATTAAAGACCGAACGATAAAAAAATCGCGAAAGTTGAACATTTTCATATAAGCATTTAATGGTCCGACACCGCAAAAATTCGGCAAAATTTCATATGAGTATTTAAAAAACCACAGGCGTTGGCAAATGAAAGGTATAGTGAGCGTTCTAATATATTGGAAAATTTTTACATTTTTCATAAGAGCTTAGATTATTATGAACATTTAATAGACGGCAAAAGTAAACGAGTAAATACTGTAAAGGAACAAATGGAACAAAAAATCGCGAAATATCAAAAATTAACATTTGAGTTTCATAAGTCATATTCATAAGGCTATGATTATTATGAAGATTTTATGGATGGCAATGTAGACGTGTAAATAGGAGATGTAGATGGAACGGCTCAAAGAATCGCGAAATTCGCAAATTCTTCATTTGATTAAAGATAATTTTGAAGACTTAATAGATGGCAATAGAAAACGAGTGTATATTGGGAATCATTAAGATTTGATGGCGATTGTAGACGCGTAAATGGTTGGATCCAACGGTCCGAAAGTCGCGAAATTTCTAAAACTTTTTGTATAATGTGGACGGGTAATTTGACGGGTCAAGATCAATATCGGTCCAAAAAATGCGGATATATACACAATTTTATGATTTGTTTAGACTATCACGAAGATGTAATGGTTGGCAATTAAAGACGGGTAAATAAGAGACTATATTCTTTAGCATTGGTCCTCCATTATGTATATTGCGGTACAGTAGTGTCATAATCATGACTATGTTATTATAATTTGTGGTATTGGAAAGCAGTTTCTTGAGTCTTGTTACCATGGAGAACCCTTAGCTTCGAATGGCTCTTATGCATTGGTCCTAGCATTTTTCACTCTATAGGGAGTACAATTTGTTTGGAATTGTTACTATTTTTGATTCTCTTTGGTATTTTTCCGCTATTTAATGATAACGTGACTATATTCTTTAGTATTGGTCTTCCATGGTATTTATCGCCATTCAGTATTGTCTAATTCATGGCAATGTTACTATGTGTGGCCATTTTTGGACTTAAAGTGCAGTTTCTTAAGTAATTAGCGGTCTTGTTACCATGGAGATCCGATTTATTCGCGATTATAAATGTCGACAGTCACGGTAAATAGGTTAAAATAACTCGCGAAAATAACTTCCGAATCCTGAGCAACGCATGCCGGTAACCTCATATGAAAAAATGTATTTCAAAACAGTTTTATGGCAAATCTTTTAGCCGTTTTTAAATCAAAAGTATTTTTTACCACTCATCTTCTGTTGTTGACCTTTTAGTAACCCTGGCCTACTAGGATAATATGTGATCTGAAACATGGAGTTTCATATAATATAGGTTTTTGCATATTCTGCATATTTTGCATATTTTAATATGCAAATATGCAATTTATTCAAAATAGTTTTAAGCGGACTTACATCATTTTTCAATAAAAATAAGATGTGTGCAATCAGAAATTAAATCCGACAAGCGGTTCAAAATATGCAAAATCCGCTGTATAATTATAACCATTTTTATCACCTGTTCTCATTCTTTGTTCATACAAATAATGTTAATTAAATTCCAAAATGTTACACTAAGGACCGATTTCTATTCATACAGTCTGTACATATCTGTATATCTTATGAAATGAATAAAGTAAATACTATAACTTGACAAATCAAATTTTTAAAAATATCATGTTTTCTAGCATATAGAATCCTTGTAGATGGTCCAGAACTTCTAGTCATAGATCTTTTTGGCCAAAGGGGGGCGTATGTAGTCAGGCAAAGCTGCTGATCGGTTCAACTTGGCGAACCCAGCGTGATCCTGGCTTACTGCGTCCCTAGTTGACTCACACCTCCTCGTGGTGACCACCGGAAACAGAGCGATGCATCCGCAACGCTGCTGACTAACGTAAGCGGTAACTCGCCTTTCCCTACAGGGTACAATATATAGATTTAGTGCGTCGGGTTTAGTACCCAACACCGTAAAAAATCTCCACCAATGAAAACTGCGACTTTAATGCCTCGGATACGGACCCCCCTGACGACGACACACGCAAATGTTTTTAGGATCACGATTGGACCACCTGGAATGCCCACACTCTCTCAACAGAGATGGTGCCGATATCGATTTGGTGAATGTCTTCAAGAAATATTCATCGGACGTTACTGCTCTTCGGGAAATGCAATGGTTTGAACAGGGGAGATTGTTGGTAAGACCATCAACAATGAAAATCCCCCCAGAGAAAAACACCTCTGGTCAAAAAAGCAAAATTTTTTGCATTTTTATGACCATTTTACAGTGAATCCTTTAGAGATATGGCATATTAAAGTTCAGTGTGAAAGACTTGTTTAGAATCATTCACTGTTTTAGCATTTGAGGTCCTGTGCGGAGAATAAATCAATTTTGAAATCTTGTTAAAATACTTATGACAACCCAATGAGCACATTTTGATTTATATTTTCTTACCAAAGCAGCTGATTGTGCACAACTTATGTTTTATTTAAAGCTTTGTGGTTCTGTCTGACTGTACTCGAGGGCAATTTGTAAATTTCAAATTTTCCGCCCACTCGCTCTCCTCTCTCTTTCTGTTGCCCCATGGCTCTATACGCTGGTACTCTTCTCTTCCAAATATGGCCCTTGAGGTAAAGTGCTGCCCATTCGACTCATTTATTTTTGGTGTTTCTTAAGTGTTATTGATTGTTTTACAACACTCCTTCCTGTTAAGCGACACTGCCAAAGACAACTCTTTTCATTTTTGGACGTCGGCGGAGTCGGTCCTCTTTTCACGTGTCGCAGAATAAAGAAAACAAAAAAAAAAAATTGGTAAAAATGTTTCCGGCCAGTAGGTAGAACCAGATTCGTGTATTTTGTACAAAATTTGTCAATTAAAATTCAGCTTTCGGGTTCTACCTATTTTCCAGGAATTTTTTCGGCAAAGACAAAGGCAACAGCAGCAGCAGCTTTTTCTTGACTTGAGACTTCAATATATGTTTTTGGTATTAAAGCCCTGGTGAAGAAAGATTTGTTGGTGTACAGTCCGCATAAAGTTGATTAAGTTAGGTTATATAAATTTGTTGCATTTAAAAGTTGAAAAAAAAAGTGAAAGTTGTGGAATTTCTATGTGTGTGTGAAGCATTTACAACCATATTCAAGCTGGGTACAGAAATTTTGTGCTCTTAAAAGTTGCAAAAGGTTCTGAACCTAGCTAGAATATTTGTGAAATTTAAATTTTCAACGGAATTTGTTGGCATCACTAAGGTGAGTTTATATCTGTGTGTGTGTGTGTATTATATTAAACCAAGTGTTTGAATTTAGAACAATATTTAAGCTAGGTTGAGAAATTTATTGCATTTAACATTTAAAAGTTGCAATGAAGTCTAAACCTAGCTAGAATATTTGTGAAATTTAAATTTAGAACGGAATTTGTTGGCATCACTAAGGTGAGTTTCTATCTCTGTGTGTGTGTGTGTATTATATTAAAGTGTTTGAATTTACAACAATATTCAAGCTAGGTTCAGAAATTAATTGCATTTAATAATTAAAAGTTGCAATAAATTCTAAACCTGACTAGAATATTTGTGAAATTTAAATTTTCAACGGAATTTGTTGGCATCGCTGAGGTGAGTTTCTATC
>JAEIFU010004008.1:0-20970 GCA_018904235.1 Lordiphosa stackelbergi | reverse complement strand
TTGCCAGTTTATTTTATTGAAATTTCTGCCTGCCGGCCATGCCAGCGAATTCGCCGCAAAAGAGACTAGTTGGATGAGATAATGAGACAGAGAGAGAGAGAGAGAGTGGGTGAGATTTGCACATGCGCGCTCTTAATTTAAGTGTAAAACTTGCTCTTAGGCACTGACCTAAGGGTTTTTGACTTGTAAATGATATTGTCTAAGGTAACTAATAATGATAAAGGGAAATGCCCGGATAAGTAGGCTTTGGAATATGTTATTATATATCGATAAGCATTTTAGCGTTAAGGTATTTTAAGACAGAGATGATGTTCATAGTGTTAATAAGAGGAACGGAAACGTGTATATAAATGTATAGAGTGAACCCTTACTGATAATGTAAAAAGTAACCCCACTTTTCAGCATTTTAGCGTTAAGGTATTTTAAGACAAAGATGATGATCACGTCGAGGATCACATCTTCTTATCGAGAAATGGGTTAAAAGACCGCATTCAGAGTTCGAAATCATGACTAGCGCGATCCGGTTAGGTATTTTCGAGCTTATAAATAAGTCTGGAGGTTAAATCCACAGCTGTTCAAAGTGTAAAGGTGGGATCCACAATAAAGAATAAGGTAGGAACAGATTGGATTCAATTACAATTTTATAGTAGGGGAGAATGGGGGTTCTGAGCCGCTGGGGGTGTGAGCCACTCGAATATGGCGCCACAAAAAAAATAAATTTAAACCTTTTGTTTATGTCATGTATCTCCCTTCATATTACCTAACTTCTGTCAAGCAACCTATCAGTCTACACCTTCTTTACGTTCGTGAACCAGAACTCAACTTTTTTTTTTAATTTTGGACTTGAGAATATTATATACAACATTGTTTTCGTAATGACAAAAGTAAGTATGAGGAAATATCTTTGGTCAATTGCCTTTTTTGATAGAAATATTTTTTTTTTTTGTAACAATTTCAAACATTGAAAAAGGCAAACAAAAAGAACAGCCACAAGCAAAAAGTGCTCGTATATAAAAGAAAACAAGCCTAATGCCGTCAATCAATTTTCACTCTTCATTGATATTTCTAATTTCAGAATATGAGAAAAATTGTTCATTTTTTCATTTAATTAAGAATAATCGCTTAAAAACACGAATTTTGAACTTTTAGATGGGTGGCTCACAACCCCCAACAAATTTTCGATATGTCAAAAAATCACTTTTTTCCAATATGAAATAAAAAAAACCCAAATTTTTATTTTTAAAACTAGTGAGGAGGAAAGCTTTGTGCATCTTTTACCTAAAATACAAAATTTACAGATCGAAAAATATTGACTTTTGAAGAAGTTATGTTCGAAAAACAAAACTATGATCACAACCCCTCACTCTCCCCTACAATAGAGCGAACGTTATGAGAATGATGATGGTAAAGCCATGGTGAAAAAATAAGCGTAAAAAACTACAAAAGTAAAAGATTTACTTTTAACTGTCGCGAAAGGGTTTTAAGTTTTGTTGACTTCCTCATAAATATTTAGCTTGTATTTCAGACCACAAAGCTATGTTTTCAGAATAAAAAATTTTTTTTAATTGAAATTAGAAGGTCGGTAAATATTAAAGGCAACAATTAAAACAAGATCGGAAGTTAAAGTCCGCTCTAACCGACTTCGATATGGAAGAAATTATTAAATAATTAAAAAAAACCCTTACTCATTGGAAGAAATGTTTAATACCATTCATGTGTCCCTCATTCAAAGCTTATGGCTAAGCGTAGTGCAACAACAACTTCATATTTGTTCTCTCTTCTCTCTTTATCCAACCGATTGATTTTTTTGTGCATCAGAAAGCCTCGAGTTTTTTTAAACTATTAACCTGAAATTCAGTTTATACACGTATTTTGGGCTCACAAGGTGTCCTACCAAATTTGGTTCAATTTGGACTATTATTTCATATAGCTGCCATATAAACGATCAGGCCGACTAGCATGAATTTTTGCTGATTTTGATGATGTAAAAATGCAATATTTACAGAAGCTAATTTTTTTAAAAAACAACTTTAATTAGGTATATATTTTTAATCAATGAATTCTCAATATCGCATCTATCCGAATCGGTATCGTCAGTATTATCTTCATCACAAAAGAGGTTCCATACTGCAGCTTAATGTAAAAGAGAGAACGTCCAAAAGCAGAATGACATCCGTCGGAAGAGGTATCTTTTTACTTTGTGCCTTTCTTTTATTTAAACATAAAGTAGAGATCAGTGGTTCGCTAGAGTCCATAGCTTTATGAAAAACGTCGTGCATATTTTTCTGACGACTGCTTTTCGTGCATGCATTTTTCAATCAATTTTTTATGCTCAAACTAGAAGTGGTCTGAAAAAATCTTAATTTCATGGGTTCGGGAAAATTAAAGAAAAAATCAATTAGACTATCGTATAGAAGACACTTTAATGAACAATATTGCAATAACAGTTACGACAATCCTCCAAACTTTTACTCCACGTAACAGAATTATTTTAAGCTCGCCTAAAACAACACACAACAAAAACACACGAAAGAGAGGGACAAAGCATATATATAGAACAAACTCGAAACAATATTGTATTAAACATACCTTGGACATTATTTTCCATAGTTTACTTCATTTGTTTTAATCAATTTTCGTTTTTTTAAAGGCAATAAACTTAGACAAAATTTTGCAACAACAAAAGCCACGTGCGGAGTTAAATGAATGGCTGACTTTCAGGGCTTCGCAAAACTTTTAGGGCTGCATTTCATAATAAAATTTTTTGATTCTATGACTATGTTGTTTTGTGTATGATCTGGAACATTATTAACACTCATAAATGTTGCCTATTCGATTTCTGATTTTAAATAGTATAATACGTAATTCGATTTTCTTAAATTTACCGAAATAATAGACAATAAAAAATTTAAAGATTCAAGAAGCTATGAATGAAGGTTCATACCATAATCTTAGCTTCGCCTAGTTTATGAACCGGTCTGTGACCGAACATTTGATTTTACGGCATGTTTGATCCTGTAGTCCTGCAGCATTTATGTGGTTTTCAGCAAGTCAGTAGGTTCAATTGGCTGCTTTGACTTCTCTGAGCCTTTGTCATCTGAAGAGCCTACGTGGAAGGATCGGTAAGGTAAGTGGTAAAATAATTGATTAGATCTTACAACAAACTTTTTATTTATTGATTCTTCCCCAAACGAGACACCAAGCTTCCTCATTTGGTTACAATGTCTGTAAGAACCAGCAAATAAAAAAATATAACTGATATTTAATATTTTGAAAAAATAAAGCTAAAGTGATCATGTGGAGGGTCACCTATTTTAGTTGGCTTTCTTTTTGTTATACTCTGAAATTACAGAAAAGTTTGTACAGGATGCCTAACATGGAGAAGGAATCATTTTCACCTAAAGGACCTAGTGGTTTGGCATGTATGGGACAAATGCTTCTTTTTGCTTGCAGGCAGACTATTTTTTATTTTCACCACGCCCCCGCGCCCACGCCCCGCAATTTTGAAAACGTCATATCTCCCACAGTTTTGTTAGATGGATGATTTGTACCTTCTAGAGATAGTTAGTCATTAGCAATATCTATCGATTTGCCGAAAATAGATAAAGATCGGATGGAGCGGTTCTCAAGATATAAACATATAAGTGAATCACCCCCACCCCCCACTTCCGAGATCTTAAACCAACGCCGCACAATGTTAGAGAAGAGGAAGCGATAGAGAGAACCGAGAGGGAGAGAGAGAGAGAAACTTAGATGATGAGCGCAGCAGCAGCAGTGCAGTTCCTACTCTATGTACAGAGATACTATAGTCGGGCTTGACCGACTTTCTCACTGGGTTTTTTTAACGTTGCCTTAAGCTTAAAGATTGCTTAGCTGCACCTCCAGTGCAGAGAAATGGGTGATTCAAGGTCCAACCTGATTTCTAAATATTGTCAATATAACACTAGGTTAGCCGAGATCAAGTGTCTCATTCTAACTTTTGCGATGTGCAGCTTATATATAGCTCCATTTAAGTCAGTGATTGCCTATCGATCGATAAATTTTAGCTCTTTCAGTGTTTATGTCTTTTATTATTGAAGCAAAATTTTGATCAATAAACTAAAATTATTACTTTCAAGCAAGGGAAGTGGAATTTGACAGGCAGAGCTCTTTATAAATAGTGCAAAAGAGTGTTGGAATCTCTGGTCACACCATTGCAGCGATAGCTATTTATCGATAGTTGTGAAGCCCGGCCTTAAGAAAGGCATCGTACTTAAACCCAAGTTATTTTTGAAGTTTAACTAACTTGAAGTTTGGAGAAATTAAGTCAAGGCTAGATAAAACTTCCAACAAAATGAAAAATAGTTTGAATATTTTGTAAAGTTAACCCTAGGGCTTTTCCACTGACAACCCCACTCTAAATTGAAGCAAAGTTTCAGTCCACACGATCTCATGTAAATTAGGTATGGCAGAGAACTTGTCATGCATTATCAAATATTTTTGGTTTATATATTAATCGGCAAAAAAAGACTCAAAAACGCCATGCCAGAAGCTAGCTAAGGACTCATTGAGACGCCAGCGGCGCAGAGCTCAACGTGTTCTGTCGAAAATATGCATTACGACTGTCGAAAATGTAAGGCACTACAATCGCTGATTTTCGTTAGAGAGATAGTAATCGAAAACAAACAGACTGCGAACATTCTGCATTACAATTTTAAAAATAATGTACGCATTCGTAATGGGAAGTTCGGCTCTGGCTTACATCCTTATTACCTAGTAATGCAGGTTGTCGGCAGCCCGTTTACAAAGCGGCCATGCATATGGCAAAGTAATGCAGATTGTATGGGAGTATTTCCTTCATACTGATGGCAAAGTAACGCAGGAGTAACCCATTTTGTAATGGCAATTTGCGCCGCTGGGTATAAGTTGTCAAGAGAGAGAGCGAGGAGAGCAAACAAAGCCTTAGCTACTAAGTACAAATCGGCGGAGATGCTCTCAAAGTTGCTTACTAATTTCGAGAGAGAGAGTGAGACGTTTGCAGAGCTCAACGTCTGTAGAAAATATGCATACGACGTCGAAAATTAAGGCATAAATCGCTGATTTTCGTTAGAGAGATAGTAATCGAAAACAAACAGACTGCGAACATTCTGCATTACAATTTTAAAAATAATGTACGCATTCGTAATGGGAAGTTCGGCTCTGGCTTACATCCTTATTACCTAGTAATGCAGGTTGTCGGCAGCCCGTTTACAAAGCGGCCATGCATATGGCAAAGTAATGCAGATTGTATGGGAGTATTTCCTTCATACTGATGGCAAAGTAACGCAGGAGTAACCCACGCAAAATAAATCAGGAATTTTCATTGAGTTCCTTTAGTTTTCTTTGCCACATTTATCTTAGTTTTACCTCATTTCAAACAAAACTATTTCAAACATTTCATTGTTTGGTTTTCAATGAGCATAAAAACCAAATAAAGAGCAGACTGCCTGCTCCTACAAAAGAATCACCTGCGGCGAATTCACTTGTCGTTGCCCCAGCCATAACCGACTCTGTCTGGGAACCCCCGACACGACACGAAGACAGCGGCAACGACACAAAACCCGAAGTCGGTGGCGTTGTCGTCGGGTGTCTGCTTGGCTGCCTGGCAAGTGCAAGGCCCAAAAATCAGTTTGAACGCGACATTCACAGCGAACGGTGGGCCAAAGCGCAATTAGACAAAAATTAACCAACAAAAGTACCAGAATCGCAACAAAAAGTTGATGAAAATGTAAACCCAAGAACGTGAGACGCGAAAGTATTCCACATCTGTATGTGTGTTACACTCTCTGTGTGTGTGTGTGTGTGTGTGTGCCCAAGTTAAAGTTGCGACAAAAAGAAAATGGGTCGTAAATTTTGAAACGTGTGAAAACGCAGGAAAAGCCTCATTGCCCCATTGCCGGCAGTAGGAATTGAATGACCTTTGTTGTTGCCGTTGTTTGGAAATTGTTGTTGCTGTTGTTTGCTTATGCCTTTTGGGCAGTTAAATAAAACGCGCACAGCACGCGAATATTTTATGACATCGTCTCCAAATTATATGCGGAGATTCTTGCCCAATTTTTGTGTGTGTGTGTGTGTGTGTGTGCTAAGTGCGTGTTTGCAACTTGTCAGCTGTGGCAGGCGACAAAAGACGAAACAAATTATAAGAGTGTTAAACGCCCACGCCACAAAACCCCGCCCCCCTCATTAGCATGCAGCAAATTAAGTTGTTTTATATTTAGCCCCCCCAAAAATCCCAAAAACAAATATATAAAAATTAACAAATTAAAAAACAAAAATACCCGCCATAGCGTCTTTGATCTGCTGCCCCGTTAAATGGAATACAAACGCGTCAAAACAATTTAGGTGCCCCACTATTTTGAATGGTAATATTTAGAAATTCAATATTTTGGTTCAGCCTTCGGTGTGTGGTACAAAATGTGACAAAAATTAATAGAAAACACATAAAAAATTAACAGCAAACACACTGAAAATGTGCGATCGCCAGCGCGAACAGTGTACACAGTGCGTATGCGCATTTTATAGCGAAAAGAACTTGAGCAACTTATCTCGGGGGGGGGGGTATATATTATATTGAGTCTATTACAATTGTTGTTGAAAACTTTTTTTTTTTTTGGTAGGTCGCTAAAGTTTCACAAGTGCTTTTGCTTTGCTCTCTGTTTTATCTGCATTTAAGTTAAAACTGAGCAAAAGTCACACAAGTTTCGTTTTTATAAAGAATCCTTTTATGCGGAGTGTCTTTGGCAGATAAAGAAGCGTTAAAAAGTTTTTGAATGAAGCCTGAAAAGAAAAAGCAATATGTTTTAGAGAAGTCGGAGTGTTTGTTGGCATGCGAAATAACTAAAGTTCAATAAGTGGGTTGGAAATGATGTTGCAAAAATAGTTTTTAACTTTATCTACTTGGACATCATGGTCAACTACATTCGAGATCTTAAAGTTTCGATTCACATTTCATATCCAACTTTGTTCTGACTGTACGTCACTGAGCTGTGAAAATTGGTGGGTATTTAAATTTAACGGTTTAGCGACTAGTTTTTGTCTGCATTTTCAAGCAAAGAGAAAAAAATGTACACAATTGTTGCAGGGTTATTCACAAATTTTTCAATTATGTTGTGGTTTGCTACAGAAGTAGAGAAACGTAACGATCAATGTTTTCTATTGTCTTTTGGAGTGGAACCACTAAGTGCCCATTGGAGCTCTAGCTAGCGGATATATGCTTTTCTTAGTACAAAGTTTTAGATCAAGTGAGAAAGTCGGTCAAGTCCGACGATAATACCATTCATATGTATGTATTTTGCACTGCTTCTGCGCTGCCGCTTCGAACTTTTTTTTGCTTCACTTTTCTGATTACTAAATATGCGGAGCAGGTACGAAGTCGGTCAATCACGGATTTTGTTGATCAAAGTACTAGAGAATTGACTTGATTACGGTTATTTCAATACCGGAATTCTGGTCTTGATTTGGGATCAGGTTGACTTAGTTTGAAGAAAAAATTATTACAAGATACACAATGCATTATTTTAATCTTGTTATTTCAGCTCGATTTCTATTTTACTCGGACTTAATTAAAATTTATTCAATCTCGACCTACGGCAACGACCATCTAATATCTAGACTACAGCTTTGCTCGGTCGAACCCAGTTCAGTTTCAGTCTTCGTCACGAACTCGAACCGTCTTCGTCACGGAGTCGAACCTTCTGATACAACCGCGATAGAGCAAGACAGGGCGAGAATCGAACCTGAGCGCCACAGCAGCGCAGCTGGCAGCGAAGAGGCACCGAGCAAACCTGTTATCTAGATTTCTCTCATCTGTGCCTACGGTTTACAATTGACAGTACGAGTCGTGCTTGATTGTTTATAAAACAAGTGCGAGAGGGTTGAAAATTCGTGTGGCAAACCGAAAATGCTTATTTCAAATACGGATCCTACTTGAAAAATGAAATAATCCTGTTTCGAGTTTAAAGTAAGTTCGAAATTCCAATGAAAATTTAAAAGAGCAAGTACACTCAGAAAAAAACGACCGGCAGAGTTCTAGATCGATCGGGATAGAATTTATATCGTTTTGTACTTAAAATTTCAAGTATGCTTTGTTCTTGGATGTAATTAAATTAAGTACAAACCTCTCTATAACGAAAAAAGAAAAACGATGTCTAATATTATAAAACAAAACGTTTAGAGGTTTTTTAGAAAAATTTTATCGGAGGGTTAGGGAGGAAAAAAAACATAAAATATATATATTTCGTCAGTAACGAGTTTTGATAACTGTTATATCTCGGTTAAGCAAAACTGGGTTTTAAATACCTATGGGAACTTAAGGTGTTAAGAGTAGTGAGAAAAACTGTATAAGTCGTTTACAGATTAAACGGCTCTGCTAAAAGGGTTAAAAAAGTTAGTAGAAAACTTGATATAAAATCGTATTATCGGAACACGCATCAAAGAACTATTAAACTCGGACACCGAATTTATTTTCTTACTAAAACCCATTTTCCGAACGAACATTTGTATGGCAGCTACAAGAAGTAGTCATCCGATCCGGTCGGTTCCGACATATTAGCAGCGTGCAGTAAAAAGAAGACTCTGGCAAAGTTTCAGCTCGATAGCTCCAAACTGAACTAGTAAAGGGACAGACGGACGACAAATAACACTACACATATACACTTTTCAAGGAATGCATAATAAGAACAATCGTTTCTGAATCAAGTACATTTCTTACTTACAGTTAGCCAAAATATTTAAAAAAGAACGTACTGAGTTCAAGCACAAAATTTCTTGGATTAAGGACATAATAGACTTACAATACAAGCTCCAAAAAGTGTGCTACGAAAAATGTGAATTATTTTAGGTTGAATCTGTTCTTAAAATTCCCTCCTGGTTCTAACACTTTGGTTATGGAGTGAGGGTAGATTTCTGACCAACATTATAAACAGCTTGGTCTTTGGTTAATTCATTTCCTCTGGATTTTGATAGTTTAGAATTAGTTTAAAGTACAAATCGGAAATGCTTAGAATTTTATAGGCCTAAGCCAAGAACATTTTGTACCTTTTTATGCCCTGTTCTCATTAAAAATGGGAAAAAGGGGATCATGAAGTTGTGCAAATGTACGTAACAGCCAGAAGGAAGCACCTCCGACCCCATAAAGTATATATATTCTTGATCAGCATCAACAGCCGAGTCGATTTAGCCATGTCCGTCTGTCCGTCTGTCTGTCTGTATGAACGCGTCGATCTCAGAGACTGTAACAGATAGAGCCACAGTTTTTAGCATGTATGTAGAGTGTATACTGTACCCACATCGAGTTGGTTTCAGATTTGGAAAATTCCTCGTGTATACTGTACCCAGATAAGTTTGCTCCAGATTTGGCAAATTCCTCCTTCTCCTTCTTCCAACCGCGAAAAACTGTCAGAGCTACAATTTTTAAGCTTGAACCTAGTGAGTTTATATATATTCCGTAAGGCCCAATATCTTCTATTCTGTATACCACTACAAGATCCGGAGAAAAACACCGAAGATATGCAAGTCGCCCCCCCATTTATTCCAATAAATTTCAAAATAAAAGGAGTTCAAAACTATAGGAACTACATTACTTGGAACAGGGTATTTTGCTGTCGCAGCACTCGACCGCAACACTCTTACTTGTTTTTGAAGAATAATTTTGTTTCATAAATGTTTTTGGGGCTGACTTTAGAATTTATTAGACTTCGCTGAAGAACATTTTGTACTTATTTTGAGAGTATATCGGGCTGTACTGAAGAATATAACAAACTAATAGTATGACCAAAAAATTTTATACTAGTTCAAAATGTACTTAAAATATCCCGAAACGGTCTTAAAACAAGTATTTCGGTACTGAAAAGTACGTTCTCTATATAAGACTTTTGTTCTTGAATCAAGTATTTTCGAACTTACCGTACTATTGACACCGTTTGTACTTGATTCAAGTACAAAGTTCTTGGTTTTTTTTCTGAGTGTAGAAACAGAGAGCTACTTCGAAACTAAACCATGAAAATCTCCCTCACTTATAATGTTTGACTAAATAAACACACTTATAAAGGGTGATCCATTAAGAATTTTTTGAAATTATGGGCTGATAGAACTATCTCTGACATTTACTTTTTAAAGATCATATCATTCCAATGTTGACCGCGACTACACCGTAAATGATCCAATTTTGGACCATTAGCGAGTCTTTAGTCGTAGCTGGCTTATCCACGAACACTTTTGACTTCACCGTAAACCCACAGCAAAAAGTCCAGTTTTGTGATGTTACATGATCTAGGCTGACAGTTGACAGGTCCGGAACGTAAAATAAGCTGCACTCCGAAATAATTTCTTAGTAAAGCCATTATTTCGCGCGCTGTGAGTGTCGTAGCACCATCTTGTTGAAACCAAATTTTTGTGGATGTAACGGTAGTTCGAGAGTCTGTTCGGTTTGCTCATCAGCCCAAATGCGATAATTTTGTTTGTAGACGTATTTATTTAGCCAGAAATATGCCTCGTCACTGAACAAAATTTTGCGCGAAAACAGCGGATCTTCATTGAGCTGTAGACATATTGCGGTAATAATTTTCCATGATGAATTGTCAAACAATCCTTATCAGCAATAAGATGACAGAATGATATCAGTCACGCGTGATATCTGAAAAAATAATATTGAAATAAAAACTTTTTAATGAATCACCTTTTGGTACATACGCAAGTCATAACCAACTTAAAATTGTAAGCAAGAACGGATTCGTTTTTGACATGTTACCGAGGTTTTCGGTCCTAAAAAGTATTACCTGTCGCACAGTTTCTGGCACCAAAAGCAGTCAATAAAATTTTTCGGTCCCGTTCTCTACATTGGACAGGAAACGACTCAACCAACTGAATCTACGTTTTCGCTATAGATAAACTGCCAAGAATGATTGGAAAAATCGAAATAAAAATTTTGGTTAAGAACGGAACTTAAAGTAAAGCAATTTTTTTCAGATTTTTGTTCAGTTTAAGGTTTGGTTTACAAAAGCAATATTACGAATTCGTAAGTTGTTTTGCATGTTTTGGGATTATGATATACGATGAAAGCGGGTCAATCGGGGTGTCACAGAAATCTCTTTCGTATAAATTCCAATCGCATTCCAATTTTAGGTGCCACAGAAATTTCTTTTGGTTGGTTTCAAACCTAAGTTTTTTAGGAGATTTTGCTCTTCCATAGCGCCTGTCAAATGTGGCGCCCGTACATACAGTAGCGATTAAGGATGGACAATCTAATTTTAGCGTTATATTGGCGAGAATGCCGACTCAAAAATTAAATTATTATTTAAAAATGCATCATAAAACATTTAACACAACCACACAATTTCAGTTAATTCTTGAACCCACATCTAAAATAAAGGACATTTTTTGGAGAGAGATTCAGCCTGTTTTTAGAGATGGAACATCAATTGGAACATCTGGTGTTCCAACTAGATTTTCTAATTAGAAAATTAAATCTCTAGAAGTTTTATTTTTTCGAGAGATTTACAAACCAATCCTCGGCAAAAATTTCTAGAGATTTCTGTGGCACCATAAGAGATATTAACTAAATTCTTCTTTAGTTTAAATGAAACATTCATGCCATATTGGTGACCAATTCACTTTACCTCAACGAGAGAAAATCATTTCATTAAATCGTTTACGCAAAATGTTTCGTTGCAGCGTCGGCTGTGTGGCACGTAGCAAAGTCCTGTTTAATCCACATGTCGAACACGCTCATATCATTTAGTCAATCTGTAGCTCTTACCGTTTATGGTGTCGGCCTCAACAATGTTGTCTTTGAAAATGGTAGAGTGTCATTACTCCGTCGGCAGAAAGTCCCCACCAAAAAGGAAATATTCTGGGTGCATTGGTACTTACAATCAAAGACATTGCAAAGCCATTTTCGCTTTGTTAAATTAGGGTTTAATATCTTAATTTTAAGGTAAAATATGATCAATTTTTTAACAAATATTTTCTAAAATCAAAGGAAAATTTTGCCTAAAATTAGAAAGGGCAATAAAGCAAATTCAGCCTTATTTATAAATTTTTGTAAATTTTAGAAAATTTTCTAAATTTTAAAAAATTCTTTTTTCTAAATTTCAGAAAATTTTTCTAAATTTTAAAAAAATTTCTCAATTTTACAAATTTTTAAATTTTAGAAAAGTTTCAAAATTTTAGAAAATTTTCTAAATATTAAAAAATCTAAATATAATTTTTTAAATTTTCTAAGTTTTAGACAGTTTTAAAAAAAAATTTCATTTTTGCGGACAACTTGTCTAAAAAAACGAGAAATTTTGTTCTAAATTATAGAAATTTTTTTTTAAACGTTATAAAAACAATTTTCTCCCACCTAGCATTTGAAAGATCATTTTATCAAGAAATACCTGGTGTCTTTTCGAGACCTTTGATGATTTAAAAGAAATTCATTTCATGGGCGACTTAGGGAAGACTCATACAAATGCTCTAAATGTGATTCATTCAAAAACGACTCGAAAAAGAATCGTAAATGACTCGAAAAGGAGTCGAAACTGATGAGAAAAACGGAATAGAAATGACTCTTTATGAAGAGTCGCGGCTAGGGTACCATTTTCTCGGGACAAAAGTATCATTTATGATCAGAAAATGAGCGCATTTATGACTATTTTATTAAATTACATAAAATGCTGGCTGGGCTTAGTGTAGTAAACCAATTGTTTGATGGCTTCATCCATTAGAGCCAAAATTAGATGATTATTCTTTTGCTGAATATTTATAACTCGAAAATTTTTATCATTTGGACGTGTTCAGTGGTGTTTTGGGCAGAAAAGACGAGACAAAAACTAGTAAAATCAATATTTCGATAAAGTATCTAAAGGTTCACATAATTTGCTCTAAGGCAGAGCCTGACTTGCGATTTGCTATTTCATGCTGCACCGGCGAAAAGTTTTGTTGTAGCTTTCTTACCTTCTGCTTAAGCAAAGTGGTGGAAGTTTCCGTTTTATTTACTCTTCTGCGGATAATACAAGTAACTTGTATTTTTACGTACGCTACGTAAGAGTAGCCCATAACTGCACTCTTATTATACATTTCAGTTTGCTTCGCTTAATGATAAAATCTGATCAAAGATAAATGACATCATTTCTGCAAATTGGTATTAATTTCTACACGTTTTACCCTTGCAAACAATAAATTACCCACAATTTAGCCAAAGAGCTAAACTAAACAGAAACTAAACCAGAAATAATGGTTCAATGGCTGTGGTATCAATAAAATATTCATGAACATGGAATTGCTTCCGCACAGGGAAAAAAGACAAAAGAGTGCTCTATGCCGGGGTGGGGGGCTCTAATCACAGATACTGAGCATAATGGGAGACTTTGCTGGAGAGCTGGGTAACAAAGTGCAGACGTTTACAGTTACACACACACATACAAAGGGGCAGCAAAGACAGTGGGTGGCTGACTCCTTTCCAAAAGCCAAAGGCAACAATTACAAGGCCCCAGCAGCCATCATCATATAAATAGACAGAGAAAGAGAGAGAGAGAGAGAGACAGAGACAGCACAAAGGCAGTTGAGTGCGTTAACACTTTTGAGCGACATGCCCCTCCCGCACACTCTCTCTCTCTTCCTGGCCCCTTCTCTAATTCCATTACGGAAGCAACAGTGACAAGTGGCCCCTGGACCTGGAGCCTTCTGTTCCCGATTGAGGCAGCAAAACTCTTGTCACTCAGTCAATGTACCTTGGAGTTGACGCTCAAGTTTGCCTGCCCACTTTCCCGTTGTAATTAGTTGCGATCCTGTAAATTTGCCATTAATTAAATTTTAATTAGTTTTACACGCCAACCGAAACCAGTTTTTCAAGTGGCGTGTGAAAAACTCAATTCCCCAACAACTGTTTAATAAAATTATATTCGACGAAAAGGCAAAGAACCACTTTCAAACTGTGTGAAAGTTTTTTAGGGTGGGGCGGGGGCGGGAGCCAACAAATTGATTGATGCCGAACTGCCACCAAGTGGAGAGATAGACATTTTTTATAAAATAGGCAAAGGCGTAAAAGGAGCAGTGGCTGGAGATTTATTTTCGGGTCGGTACATGCGTGGCCAGTTATGCTTATGAAATATGCAGGAGCAGGCTGCCTGGCTTCTGGTTTCAGTTGATGCATTAACAATTATTAATTATACGTGTTGAATTTGTAATGTTCAGGTAAAGGAGAGTGGGGTTTCGGCATAAGTTATGTTTTGGGGGGCGAATCCCAAAGCAACGGCTGACTAATTTACAGTGTAAACTTTGTACGTGGATTTATGTATAAATTTTGTTGTATAAATCAAAATTGGGTTCGGGATATTTTCGATGAGAATAATTTCAATTGGTTTTCCAGGCATGCACACGCATGCCTAATCTAGGATCTTTTATTAGAATTTAATGGATTAACTGGATGGATTCTAAAAGAAACTATCTTTTCCATAATAAATTATGAAAAATGGGATCTCCAAGTCCAGCCAAATTTCCATAATCCTGAAGAAGGGAACTTTACTTAAATTTCGAAAATAATTAAACAGTGAGTCCGTATTTCAAGCAGCTTTTCTTTACTGAATATTGCTTTCTAAGCGCGCCGAAGAACATTTAGTAAATGTTTGCTGAGTGCCGGGAAGTTCAATATCAAGTCGTTGTCCATCGATGAGGTCGAGGTCTTAGCAAAATACAAGTCCAATACGAATCGGAGAACTAAAAAAATTTGATCGACCTTAAAACCAAAGATCATTTCAATGCTTGCAATTTATTTTAGGGAATGATAAACATTACACAGTACATTTTCTCAAGTTAAGTTAATTTTCTTTTTAATAACCGTTAATACAAAATGTTTTGAGTCAGAGAATGCTACATCGAGAAGAAAGAATGATAGTTTTGCATTTAAATTTTTGGGCGATATGAAAAAATATCAAATTGATGTTAAAAATTTCAAATCGATATTTTTTACCATATCATAATAACAATTGTGGTATCATTCTGAAACTATTTAATGTCACTTCAAATGATCAATGTATGATATTATTTTGGATCAGAATGATATTATTTTCTTTGTGAAAATAAAATGAAAATATTGATATTTTTGTAAAGTTCATTTTAGCCAGGTGAATATCAATGAATCTGATTTTCTGTGTAGAAAATGTAAAACATCTAGATCTGGTCGCCCTAAAAAGGTGCCTAGCCTAGATATTTAAAATGTGGTCTTAGTACAAAACGAATTGTTTATACACTCAGAAAAATATTCGTTCTAATCCCACCGAAAATCAAGTTAATTCGTTAAAGAAAAGTAGATTACTCCCGTTTTTCTTGAACCGTGAAGAGTGGGTGTCATATTATGAACACTTTGTGCTAACTTTACGGTTTGGCAATGTTTTAAGACTATTTTTGGAGAATATATTAGGATTCGTTGGATGTCGTGGATGTAGTTGGATTTATTTAGTTGGATGTAGTTGGATTTATTTAGGTTTAGTTGGAAGTAGTTGGATTTAGTTGGATTAGTTGGATTTAGTTGGTTCAGTTGGATGTAGTTGGATTTAGTTGGATTTAGTTGGATTTAGTTGGATGTAGTTGGATTTAGTTAGGTTCAGCTGGATGTAGTTGGATTTATTTATTTTCAGTTGGATGTAGTTCGATTTAGTTAGGTTGAGTTGAATGTAGTTGGATGTAGTTAGGATAAGTTGGATGTAGTTGGATTTAGTTGGAGGTTGAGCTTATTTGGTTCGTGGATTTAGGTGAGTTTAGTTGGATTAGTTGGATGTAGTTGGATTTAGTTGGGTGTAAAATTAATTAATTTTTCGGCCTTCTAACGGCCCATGAATGAAGAAATTCGCCCAATGTCTCTTTAACAGTAAAAATCTAGTAAACCCATACAGGGTTTAGGTTGAGCCCAACCTCCTTGCACCAATCAGACGTCATTTTCAGTCCCCTCTGGACTATGTCACATAGGGTTTCTTCGTATTTTCCTTTCGCAAGGATGACAATGTCAATGTTATGCCCAGGGACGCGATTACACAAAAGAAAGTTTTTCAAAACAAAAAGCCTATAAGCGGAGTTTAAAAATGATCTGGGCTGCAATGTTATAAAATTTGTTTTTTCATATCAACAAAAAGCCGGTATGACAAACTTGAAATTGACCAGTTCGAAAATATCAAAGTTAACTCTCGACCATATCAAAATGATTTTTTTAAGATCAAATTGATATTTTAATAATTTCTTTAAGAGGAATTTTACTTTAACTTATTTTAAAATTATGAATTAAAACACAAGTAAAAAAGGTACAAAATTAATTACAAATGGCAGATAGTTATGAGAATATCAAAACGATGTTTTGTTTTATAGGTGCTAAGACTATTAAAAATGTTGTTTTATAGAAACAGAAAAAGAACGAATTTATAATTTCTTGACCCCGCCTTGACTGGGGATCGAACTCGGGACCACTTGTACGTCACAAATGGGCATGTGGCGTGTGGTTACATGACTAAGAGCCTACTTATACATTTCTTTACGTTGCGTTAAGTTTCGATTTGCAACTCTATCTGTCTCTTTTCTTTTCGCATTTTCTACACATTCCTTTTCTATTGTGAGAGTTTCGAAAAATAAAAATATATACCATTAATCTTTTCTAATATCATTTGACAAATTGATATTCAAAACATCAATAGTACGCTCTCTAGGTCTCGATATGTTTGCACATAACTTCAAAAAGCAGGAACACAACACACCACAAAGGAGGCTAGGTGGTCATACAGCTGTTTCATTGGTACCTCTACCAAATCTTCAGTGACCTGCGCCTAATGTACTGGCCCCAACGACTCTTACTCCATGCCGGAGCTGCCATAATCGTTTGGGAATTCCTAAACGACTTGACAGCAAAATCCGGCACACATAAGTGCAAACATAACGAGACCTAGAGCCAGCGTACTATTGATGGTTTGATTATCATAAAGGTCGTTAAAGCACACACATGTGCAAATTGAATGTCAAATTAACCAGCCCATATCAAATTGGTATTGATCTTATTTTTTTTCTGTGTAGGAGCTCATCCACTAGTAGGCTCCACAACAGTGGGAAGAGAACTCCTCCCTGAGGGCATCCTCTAGTTGTGGTTTCTGTGATGGTTTCTTCACATGCCACTGCAGAGGCTTCTCTGCATCGTAGAAGTGAATCTACCCATCTGCCTACTGTGGGTATTCCTCTTCTGATTAGGGCATTCTTGACAGCACTATGGGATGTGCCCTCAATGTCTAGGAAGGCGCATAGAGCCACTTCCTTGTCTTTTATTGTTTTCTCGAGCATCTTCCCGAGTTGATACTATGCCGTGTCGGTCGAGCAGCCTGCTTTGTACGCGTGCTGTGTTGGTTGGAGGGGTGCCTCTTTTAGCAGCGTACTTCGTGTGCTATTGTCCACTAGCTTTTCAATCGTTTTCAGTAAAAACGATGTCAAACTAAAGGGTCTGAAGGACTTGGGGTTAGTAATATCCTTCTTCCCTGCCTTGGGGATGAAGACTACCCTTGCTCTGCGCCAAGCAGATGATCTTCCTGATGTGATGATCTGATGATCTGTGATGGTGATGATCTTCCTGAGGATGGGTAGGAGTACGTCCTTTCCTTCCTGCAGGAATGCTGGATAAATGCTATCCGGTCAGGGGGATTTGAAGAGCTGGAATGTTCCTATTACCAAAGACATTAGAATATGAAGATGAGTAACGCCATACGATTTTTCGGGGCTGGCTTTTCAACTGGCTTTTGGCTCTCTTGAAATTTTTTCGAAAGCCAGCGACAGACATTTCTTTTATTTTGATTTTACCAACGGGGGAAGTTTCTAACAAAAAAGAAGTGCAAACATCTCTCGGCATCTTAGATTATATGTGTCTGCTCACTGTATTTTCAGTCATTTGCCTTCTTTGAGGGAGATGTTGCCAACGTTGCTCTCTGGGCTTCTTTCTTGGCCAGGCTGTTCTCGCTCTTCTTTCGTGTCTTCTATAGACTCGCTGAATTTTCTATAATTCTTTCTTTTGGCTTTCCTAATCTCACTATTGTATAGTTTTAGGATATTTTTCAAAAGTAAATTTTTAAGTCGAATATTCTTTTTCTTTTTGATTGTGTTTTTTTAACTTAACAACTTCAACCTTCCCTTCACTGCAAATCGAACTTAGGGCTTCGTTCTTAAGGCCTATACCCAGATGAGATAAAATCATATTAATAAGATAAAGATAAGAGAAAAGCTCATATAAGATTAATAATAAGCAAGTTTCAATGCTTTTGAAAATTGTTTGAATCATTTTTCGAAAGTCAGAATCTCAATGGATAACAAAATATAATTATTTTTTCAATGTCTATAAGGTTAGTTTCGAATTGATTAATTTTACATATTTTTATCTCGGAATTCTATCTTATCGTTAGATCAGTTTTGATGGAAAATTGCAGGATTAATTAGCTTTCTTTTATAAAAATTTCAGTCTCTCTTTGCAAGCAATGCTGAAAAATATGACCTAACTTTGTGATTAAAATTCAACCAACTTTCTTTATTTTTCTCTCTCAAAATGTGAACTCAAACCACTTTTCCTTTCACTGCTTTCCACTGCCAAATTCATTGAAAAGCCTTGCTCAAGTAATCTTGTTATTGTTTATCGTATATTTTAAACTACTTTCTCAATTAGATTTTCAACAGTTTATCTGCTTGATTGGAGAAAATTGTGTACAAAACTGACAGACTGGCTTATGTACAAATCCCGAAAATTTAATCAATTTAACTTGAGAGCAACAACAAAAGGCCAAACTCAAAACTCAAACTCAGCTGGCCGGATGAAAATCAATTTTCCTAGCGTGGGAAAAGCGACCAAACAACGTGGGCATAAATGAAAAACGAAAATATTATTCCGGGTGTAGGCCGCAGTGAGAGCAAACAGCGGCAACAACAATGCCAGCAACAAGGACGAGAGGCGAAAAAATGGTTAACAAACGAACGTTAAAGGATTAAATTGTCTGCCATTGGAATTAAGTGTTTTAAATGTCATTGCAAGTGTTTAATTCATGGGGAATGAAAATGGACGACAGGGAGGATGAAGGGCGAATTGCAGTATCCTGGAATCCTTCTTGTTGTTGTTGTTGTGCGACTATAAATATCATTTACAGAGAGACTTTGCTTAAATAAAAACGACAGACAAAAAGCGAAAGCTTAAACTACAAACATTTCGTGGCGAAAGGAAAGCGGGGTCCTCAACATGCTGACCCTTTGGACGTTGCTGCTCTGCAGCCTGATGGGTAAGTCAAGTTGTAGCTAATACATATGCCGTATCCTGGTGTAAGCATGCATAAGATTATCAGCGATGTGCAGGCCCCCCAAGCGACCCTCAATGTTGCTTCTTATTATTGCTGTGGCGGTTGTTGTTGTTGTTGTTGTTGCTTCCCCACAGCGTATGAATCCTTTTAAAAACATTTGCGGCCCAGGCTGCGAAAATCCTGATTTATGTTTGCCTGCTGTGTTGTCCTTGCAATCCTGGTGCTGGCGACATGGCCAATGCCAACCGCAGCCTGAGCAGAGCAGTGCAAACAAATGCGGTCGCTCGCCTGGGGTCGCATAACAACGCAAGAAAGGATTGGGCGAGGGTGAGGGCGTGGGGAGCGGGCCAAGTCGTTGCACTTTAAATTTTAAACGCACTGAAAACACACACAAATTGCTCTCTACACATAATTATGCATAATTGAAAAGTGTAATTATGCCCGAGACTTGTGCTCGACTTTATGAGGCGTACAACTGTAAGCTCAATCAAGCGAAGCAACAGACGACCAGGCAACAGTAACAACAACCAAGCAAGAGGGGGGCCGGTTAAAGGGGGCGGGTGAAGGTAGGCACCCACTCAAGCACAATGTTTATGAGTCCCAAGTCCTTTTAATTGCTGCTGCCTGCTGCTGCTTGCTGTTGGTTCAAGTGAAGAAAAAGAAGAGCAAGGCGATGGAAGAGGAAGGCCAACTGTACCAAGGGGGGCACTTTAGTTGCGCAAAAGAAATGGAAATGAAAGTGCAAACTCTTAGAAATTCTGAGAATGTGGTTTCTTACAAACAAAATTGTAAATTTATTAATTTTAATTGAAATGAAGTAATTATTTATTGCAGAGGATTTTTTATATATGAGATGCGCACGTGACGGAATATTGGTTGGAAATATTTTAAGGTTTTGAAAATGCAGAAGAAGTCTGTATAGAGATATGGATATCTATTTCCTAAATAAAAGCAATTAACAACATGGTCGAAAATGTGTGAAGCCTTCAAATTTTTTACACTTATTCAATTCAATTTTCTATTTGAATCTGTTTTCAATTTATTTTTAAAACATCAAAATGTTAACATGTATTTATTGTCGCAAGCCAACCGTACTTGCTTAGCACAGATTTCGGTTCGCCCGTAACATTTTAGTCTTGAAAATAGTTTTTTATTTATTGAAAGCTTTTGTGGATGTAGGAAAAGTTTTTATTAAAATGTATACAAACACACAAGTTCATTAAAGTGTACCTCAAAATGGCAAAATGAAGAAACTAGGTTTTAACTTTCCTAAAATTAATATTCCCCAAAAATATTTGGTTACAATTCAATTTCTATTCTGAGAAAATAATTGGTATATTTTATATCAGTTTTCTTTGATTATGACCAGTATGAAATTGAAATGTTTTAATGATGAAAACTGTACTTTTCACATATCATTTGTAAGCGACGGTTTTTTCGGGCTTTTTACACACGGCTTTCCATATACACTATTTACATTGTCTCTATACGGGCTTATCTTTTCACGGTTTGTTCATACGGAATTTATCTGTCTGTTATTTTATTTACATCGTCTGTCTTCGTTTATCTGTCTGTCTAGAACTACAGCATTCTACTCTCGGTCTCGTCGGCTCTGTCTTTAAAATACTAGATTTTTAGTATCAATATGAAACAATTAAATGTCAATTTTTGTTTT
>JAEIFU010004007.1:0-20984 GCA_018904235.1 Lordiphosa stackelbergi | reverse complement strand
GTTAAAGGACAAAAAACACAGTCTGTTTTTGGAAGCGAGAACATTTAACAATTCCGATTCCGCTTGATTTGATCGAAAACGGGAACAGGCCTGAATGATCTAAAGGCAAACCGAATCGTATTTCGGTTTCAGTTACGGTTCTGGTACATACCGAAATTTATGTCTAGGTAATAGGCAAAGACCAATATAAACTCTAAGATGCCGAACGCCCATACAATGGTTTTGCAATATGCAGCTGTTTTTTTCTCTCTCCGCTCACACAAAGTTGAGAGCGTAAAAATCTAAAAATAGAATGCACTTGCTTGTGTGAGTAATGCTTGAGAATACGTTTGCACACTTACAGTTGTCGGCTGTCGCTGTATGCGTACAAAAACGCGGCTGGCTCTAGAGCGCTCTCTCTCTCTCTCTCTGGCTTCTGGACAAAATTTCAAGAGAGCGAAAAGCCAGATTCAAAAGCCAGGAGGAAAAAAGCGTGTGCATAAAAATCGTATGGCGTTACTCATCTTCGTATTCTAATGTCTTTGGTAAAAGGTTCTGATTTGGTTCTACCGGTACCAATACCGGTCCTTTGTGTCCCTTTTCTTTTCATCAGGGACCGTAATCATTAGAGGTGCTATTTTAAAAATCCCAACTTAATGATTATTTATTAAGTTTTACTATTTTGCTCATTTCATAAAGATTATTTTTTGAATGTTACTAAACAAATCGGGTTTTAATGATTATTTGTCTGAGTGAAAAAATAATGATTATTTTGTGATTTTTATTTTTTTCGCCCAAAAATATCACTCAAGATGCTAGTACGACCATTTTAAAAGGAACTGAAACAAAATAACTATATATTCTTAGAAAGTGAACCAAGGCGAACCTTTAAAACCAAATTTTGATTAAAAAAAACTCTTCCTCTAGAAGCGATATCGGTGGACAATGTTGCAGCGATCTGACACCGGATTTCAATAGATGTCGACGAGATAAGACGAAAATATTATGACCAAGTTTTCCAATTTTTGCTTAGTTTTCAAGATCCGCCCAATAATTAACTTTATAAAAGGAAGCTTCTGCACTGACACCAAGTCGCTCTCCCACTTAGGCTACTTTGGGCCCATTGCGATACCATATTAATTCCCTGTTAACCCTTTTTAGTACTAAGGGGGATCCCCGTTATTAAAGAACAACTCAATTTTGTTCGCTCACTCATGAACAACCCAACACTAGTGTGAACGCGTCGATCTCAGAGACTATAAGAGATAGAGACCCAAATTTTTGCATGAATATAGGTGTATACCGTACCCTGATCGAGTTTGGTTTCACATTTGCAAACAACAAAGTTATTCACTAACAAATTTTTAAAAAATTTGAATCTGTGACGTCGTAGAAATTTTGCACTACCTTCTATTTTTTGTATCATGCCTGTATGTGTTAGTCCCTGCCTGATCAGTGGATGCTGAAAACATACGAATTTAGCCATAATATAAGGTTGTCAAAAAAGTCTTGCGGTATTTTGATTGAATTTTCAATTGTTCATAAAATTGGTTATAATAACGCGATAAGGCGATAATAATCAAATATGCGCCGTTTTGTTCGATGACGAGTTCCCAACGAGATGCCAACTTCATAATGCCCCTCTTATATTGTAGAAGCACGCTTCCCTATTGGCAAAAAACTCGGAGAGCCAATTTTCACAGGACTCTCTTGTGGCCAACTTCCGACTACCAAGCTCGTTCGCCATGGACAGAAATAGGTGGTAATCACTTGGTGCGAGATCCGGACTATACGGTGGATGCAAAAGAACCTCCCATCCGAGCTCCCGGAGCTTCTGGCGCGTCACCAAAGATGTGTGTGGCCTGGCGTTGTCCTGATGGAAGACAATTCGGCCTCTGTTGATCATAGATGGCCTCTTCTGCATGAGTGCTGCATTCAAGCGGTCCAGTTGTTGGCAGTACAGGTCCGAATTGAGCGTTTGGGCATAGGGGAGCAGCTCATAGTGGATGATTCCCTGCCAATCCCACCAAACACACAGAAGAACCTTCCTGGCCGTCAATCCAGGCTTGGCCACCGTCTGGGCAGCTTCACCGCTTTTCGACCACGACCGTTTGCGCTTCACGTTGTCGTAAGTGACCCACTTTTCATCGCCAGTCACCATCCGCTTCAAAAACGGGTCGATTTTGTTGCGATTCAGAAGCGATTCGCATGCATCGATACGGCCAAAAATTGTTTTTTTGCGTCAAGTCTTGTGGCACCCATACATCGAGCTTCTTTTTGAATCCAAGCTTCTTCAAATGGTTTATAACGGTTTGATGACTCATGCCCAGCTCTTGGCCGATGCTTCGGCTGCTACTATGCCAGTCTCTTTCGTTCAATTCAGCGATTTTATCGCAATTTTCGACGACAGGCCTTCCGGACCGTGGCGCATCTTCGATCACCTCTGCACCAAAACGAAAACGTTGAAACCATCGTTGTGCGGTGGAAATGGAAACTGTTTCGGGTCCATAAACTGCACAAATTTTATTGGCAGCATGAGATGCATTTTTGCCTTTATCGTAGTAGTACTGTAAAATATGCCGTATTTTCTCTTTATTTTGCTCCATGTTTGCGACGCTATAACTCACGAACGACTAAAAACAAACAACAATAAATCAAACACGTGTTAGCGCATGAAATAGAGCTTTCCAAAAAGCTCTAGCGTGAACCGATGCGACGAATACAACTAGAACTACGCGCTTGCAAAGACAAGCTTGCGGAAATACCGCAAGACTTTTTTGACAACCTTATATTTATAAACAGCATTTCAGAGCAGCATCAGCACTCTTTAATTACACTGTCATAGTCAAAAAAAGAGCCAGACCAAACTCGACGGTTTCCCCTATTTCGGGTCCTACGAATCGAACTGCATCATTACTTTTTTGAGTTACAATCATGGTTTCATATAAAATTTGTTGTTGAAGTTTTTCATCAAAGTGGCCCATTGTAAGAGAAAGGCACATTTTTCTTCGGTCTCTAACTTTTTTAATGTTGACTTTTTTGGTACACTTTCTTTGGCAAAGCTTCTCAGAATAAGTCCGTTTTTAAGATCTTAGATGACTGTAAGCCCCAAAATCAATGTTTTGGGTGTCCTTATAGCCAATATGTCGAAAAAACTGAAATTCAACCCATTTTTAATGTTTTTTCCCTCACGTTTCGTCAATATTTTAATTTATCCTTTGATACTTATACATTAAGTGACATCTTGTAATAGTAAGAAACTTAAGCAAAGACAACGTTCTGAGCAAACTAACCATTAGAAAAAAAAACTTTACAAAATTTTTATTTCTTAAAAACGCTACTCTAACTATGTGTATTGTGTGCTGTTTTATTTTTATACACTTGAAAAGTGTATTATAATTTTGCCCAGAAGTTTGCAACGCATAGAAGGAATCATCTCCGACCACATAAAGTATAACGATCATGACGAGCTGAGTCGATTAAGCTTTGTCCGTCCGTCTGTCCGTCGCGTCCGTCTGTCCGTCTGTCTGTTTCTACGCGAACTAGTCCCTCAGTTTTGGAGCTATCGAGCTGAAACTTTGCACAGAGTCTTCTTTTTACTGCACGCTGCTAATATGTCGGAACCGACCGGATCGGATGACTACTTCTTGTAGCTGCCATACAAATGTTCGTTCGGAAAATGGATTTTAGTAAGAAAAACTGTTTTATTCTCAATATTACTGCTCTCAAACACGGTCATGGGTAAAATGTAATGTTTTTAAGCTGATCTGCGAAGTTTGGTCGAAGTCGCTAGCTAGTTAGTTGCCTTTCTCGTTTTTGTATCTTATAAGTGTCACAATATTTAAATTAAATTTAATAAGACTCACCTACCAATGTCCAACACAAATCAACAAGCAAAAAGTCAAGCTTTTAACCACTGCACTGATAAGAAATAACAACCGGTACATAAGTACCGTTTGAAAGAACCGTTTAATGCTGCTGATAACATCTTATCTGATGTTAGCTTGCCTTATAGTCAAAATTTAAGCATTGATTGCAGTAGTTAATTTGACTTTGACTTCGCGGAAAGAACATTGTTTTAGTGCCTTGTAAATTAAGAAAATAAATTAAAATGAATAAGTGTCCAATTGGCCTATCGTTGTTCTGCTACGTATATGGAAAATTTACAAGCCCTCGTAGTAGACGCAAAATATCTTCTGGAACTGCTAGCGTCTAAGAGGAATATTTCGATTTGCCCGTTATAAGAGACGTAGATTGGGTGCCAAATACCAATTGCACGCAATGCAACAACAACCTGCATAACTAGTCAAAATAAATGTGCTTACAAACAGAGATTTTATTATTTATTCAATAATTTTTAGGTTCTTTAAGTCTTCCTGATATCAAATAAATAAATATAAAATCTCCATTTCTCGTCCACAGATGGCTCTTGCTTAGCAACCTATCTTTCGAATGGCCATCTAATGGTACATAGTCTTCCTAGTCCAAACCGTTATTGATTAACACCTACTACCAATGGACTTAAGGTGAGTTTCGTTCTAAGATTTTGTTCTTGCCCTAAACAAAATCATAAAATCATTTCTTCGTTTTTTTCAGTTTTCAAACAAATGTAAAACAGGAATTGTGGATCCAATGCTTTCGATTTGGGGTCAACAGATCATTGTTCATGAAGATACACCCAGTAAGCTGGCGCTCCCACAACTTTATGATGTCCATTTAAACCCTTACCACCCTCCCTCTCTTTCAGAATATCAAAAATATTTTGCTTTAGTCATAAAGGTCATGGATTGTACATGGCATCGCCCACTGAAATTCAAAAATTCACGATATCGGAATTTTGGTAAGTCGCTTGTCCCACTCACCCCCAATTTAATACACACCCTTCTGCTCTCTCTCTCTCTCTCTCCCTATTAGTCAATTCATTATTGACACGATGGGCGAGTTATATGGTACACGAAATGCCAGAACAGCCGAAGGAGAGTTTCTTCAAGGGTCTACTTGGCGGCGGAGCCAAACTTTGGGATCGCGAGGAGCTTTGTAGGTGGTTTAAACTTGTATAATCTATCGCTACACATTCCCACTTTTTCTCCCTCTATTCAGTTGGCGAGCAGAGCGGGGTATAAGTAAATCGTTCCGTGGCCCGGCACATACTCTGGCCTCACTATGGGATCAGCTAAATAACGTGCTTCCACGGCCGCCTCCGAGATAAGTCAGCACATCAGCTGGCCATGGAGCGTGGCGAGAAGCTCAATGTGCTGGAGGAGCGCGCCGGAGCGTATGGCCAATACAGCTCAAGATTTCAGCGGCACAGCGCATCAATTATTGCTAAAATATAAAGACGTGCGGTATCAGTTGTAAATATCTATTTTAGTAGCCACTCCTACCACAGTTATTGTAATATTGCTTTTATAACACTTTCTACTACATTGATGAGTAAAGTACACTTATTTAATTTAAGGTTTGCTTTCGTCACGTTATTTACAAAATACAAAAACCAAACAAACCGAAACAAAACCCAAACCAAACAACAACAACAAAAACCAAACAACCAACAAAAATACACAAACAAAAAAACTGTTTTTAATAAAATATATGACTAAAAAAACAAACAAAACTGCATTTATTTATTTATCTGTCTGGCAGAAAAGTTGATGTGGACTTTCGGGGAAACTTTCCAAACCGATAAACATATTGCTGGTATCCCCTTCAGCAGGCCATCCACACACGAATTTGTTCGACGAAAAAATGAGCCATCATTGTGGCAAATAAAAGTGAGAGGAGTATAAAAAATAAATATTTGCGTAATAAATCGTGGGACAAGCTACTTGAAAAGTACAAAGAATTTGATAAAAACGCTAATATGGAAATGGTGAAAAAAGTGAATTCATTATGCGCTTCATACAGACGAGAGTTAAGCAAAATAAAAAAAGTATATGTTTGGGGCCGGCGCTGATACATATGTAAACCAACAGTAGCGGATCCAGGGGGAGGCCATAGGGGCTACTGAAGGTTGAATATTTGAATTAATTTTGATTAACCGCAACAGTTTGCGCAAAGATTTATTCTAATCGATTCTTTGCATGTTTTTACTGTCACTAACGCTGCAATTCTGACACTCAGTAGGATCAAAGAGATACTCCAGAATTTCAGATATTGTTACTTGAAAGAAGTAAAAATTATTCATCTTTTTCGATGTACTTTCTTGAAAAAATTTAAAAGCGCAGACGAAATGTCATTTGAGATGAAAATTCCTCGTTTATATGGAAAAAATGACATTGATGGACCGAAAATTATAAAGAATTATTATACAAACAGTCGATGCGGTCATCCATGGTTTAAGCTTTTAATTGTTTTTTTTAAATTTGCAGTTCCAATTCCAATTTTAGGGTAATAGCTAAACTATCCATATTGTCTCAAAATTATTTGAACAGATTATAACCTCTTCCCTACAGCACTATTGTAAATCGATTTTATCGGTTCCATGTCTATTTAATACAAAACAATTTTAACACGTCAATTAATCACACGTCATTTCAACACAAAACAATTTCAACACTAGTCAATTCAACACGCGTCAGTTCAACATACAACACAAATTCAACACTAGGAATTTCAACACACTGCAATTGTAACACAATACAAGTTTACCACAAGCAATTTTAGCCAAAGTTAATTTAATCATTCGTCAATTCAACACACAACAACTTAAGCACGAAGAAACTGAATTACAGTGATCCTAAGACCTCTCAGACGGTAATTCATTGATGTAAAATAAAAATTGTAAGGTATTTGCAAGAATAAAAGTGAAAGTGTTTACTACAATCCGTGAATTTTTATCGTGGGACCTTTAATTCCTTGACACGTAATTTTATCATGATATTTCAAATTTAATACCCATCTATCTAAAAATCAGACAAACTACGGGTAAAGTATAGTATGACGTAAATAAGAGTGTACGATTTATTTCTTAAATTTTGTGTTTTATCAATCTGAACGCTATATTCGCTTGTGTGGTCTCTGCATTTTAAATATCGCTTGTTTAGAAAAATAAATAAATTAAATGGGACTTTCTGGGAATGGTTTGTCTTTTTGGTGGGAGCGTCCTTTTCAATTAGAATTTTTCACTTGTGGCATGATAGACCTGAATTTTTCCATTGAAAGCGTTAGCAGCCTTTAACGCTGTTGTTGGTCCGTGGCGTTGTCCCATCGACATCTGAGACTAAACTGATTTCGACCTGTTAAATACAAATAGGCAAATTGCCGACTTGTAGAGCAGAGGTATTTTAATGTTACAATTGTGATAAATAATTTCAGGAAAAAATGTCTAGTGATGAATTTGTTCCATTACTAAATTGACGAATGTTAAGATTGAACTGAATCGTTGGGGTTTTTTTTTTTTTGACATGTTGTATTGACATGTGTTTAATTTGAATGTGATAAAATTGATTTATGCTGAAATTGTATTGTGTTGAATACGCATGTGTTGAAACTGTTGTATAATTTTGTGTTGTGATGAATTTGTGTGTTGAGTGAAATTGTATATGTGTTAAGTAGACGTGTCACCATAAGATATAGTCATCCGATTTTGACCAAAACTTCCAAAATCTTTGTAAAAGCGCATAATATTAATAATTGCTGAAGTGAGACACGTTAAGATTAAAACAAAAAGTTTTTCTCATTAAATCCCACTTTTCAACCGATAGTTCCTATGGCAGCTATAAGATATACATCCGATTTGGACAAAAACTTCCTAATCCATGTGAAAGCGTATAGAATTAATAATTGCTGAAGTGGGGGAGCCGTCTAACATTAAAAACAAAAAAGTTTTTCTCACAAAGACCCACTTTTCGACCGATAGTTCCTATGGCAGCTATAAGATATAGTCATCCGATCCGGTCGGTTCCGACATATTAGCAGTGTGCTGTAAAGAAGACTCTGTGCAAAGTTTCAGCTCGATAGCTTTAAAACTGAGAGACTAGTTCGCGTAGAAACAGACAGACAGACGGACAGACAGACGGACGGACAAAGCTCAATCGACTCAGCTCGTCGTCCTGGATCAAGAATATATATAGTTTATAGGGTCGGAAATGAATATTTCAGTGTTGCAAAACTTCTTAAGTAAATTATACTACCTTTGCAAGTGGGAAAACATTTACATATTTAAGCTATACTCTTTTTATAAATATATAAAATTTTCATTTATAACATTTCTTCTATAAAATGAAGCCATCTCTATGTATTTTGCCAGGTTATTCCATCCCAACCCCCATTCAGGGCCATAAACACCTCTTGGCTTCAGTAAACGCACCAGGTTTCTAAAATAGTGAGCAATACCTCCATTTACAATTCTTCTTGGGCAGCTGTTTAACCATAAGAGATCTCCTCGGGCCTTCATTATCCAAGTTATCCCGCTTTGGCTTGAAGAAACTCGTTGCAGTATGTGGGTCCTATTGCATAATTAAGGTCTTTATAAATTCTGGTGGCACTTACTGACGCCTTGTTCATGTAAGCATGGTTGTCTGCTTTTTGATGCGTTTAGGAACACTAACATTATGGTCAATCCAATCTGGATGCGAGTGGTTGTCTCCGAGTGATATGCCATGATACGCGAACATTTCTCTAAGCCTCGTAAACCACCCAGAGTTTTTTTCGCATCATTTTCCTCAGCGAGGACAAGGAGAGTTCAGAATTTTCATACTCAAATATAGTTCTTGACAGGTATTTGAGATGAAGTGTTTAGACTATAGATGTCTTCACGCGTCTTTCCCAATATGCAGAGCGCAAACAAACGAAACGTTTAACGAACCGTTCGCGAAAGCTAAGAAACTATTCATATGTTTTGTAGCTGTTCCTATAGTCAGGGAAAACGAAACCACTAACTTTATATTGCCGAAGAGCGCAAACAAAACGATTGGAATATTGCTCTCCCGACAGCTGCACTGCCTTGTAACGTTTCGGAACGAAGTTGAAGTTGACAAGGAAGGCGGCGTTGCAGGGTTACTTGAACTCGGTTGGCGACGTAACGGTGCTTGATTCGTTTTCTATAAGACAAATAATTTGTGTTTAAGATTATCTTCGGAAAAAATTAAATATGTTGTTTTATACCTTCAAAGAAGACAACCGTGTGATGGCAATGAAACAAAACAGTTTTATGCCTTGCAACTGGTCATTGTTAAAGTTGCCTTAATCCTCGGGTCCAAAAACATAGCAGTAATAAATAAATCATTATCGAAAAGCTTAGATTTCCGCGTGTGTAATAGCATTTATTAAGCTGACGTCATTTCTACTTTTGGAAGACTTTCCCAGTCAGTAGCGACACGTTCATAATTTTTTACGAATAAATCGCTGTATATCAAATCATGTGACTGCAACTCATTGAAGCTGCATAAATTATTTTAAAAGTTTTTAGAAATTCGGCAACAAAACTCCAATCGTCATCGCAGATATTAAAGACAGTATTATTCTACCCACTGAATCAATGAATTCTTTTAAATCCATTAGCCTCTCTAACATGAGATAGGTAGAGTTCCACCTAGTAGGGCAGTCTATGATGGGCTTTTTTATAGCTCCCATTTTTCAAAGATTCATATATGTTTGGGTTCTAGTTTTATTCTAAGATTTCTAGTTTGTTCATTGTCTCTTGCTTTAATGACGTCCATCACGCAAAGTTGAAGCGTATGAGCTCCACATCGCACGTTTGTTACGTTATCCATAGTGAAATCAATATCAAGATGAAGTTCATTGAGCTGAGTAGATTTATGTATTTCGTCATCCATTTCAATTTCAAATTCGATTCTTCATTCAAATCTTTGACAGCTTGTACCACATTTGTATTTAATTCCCTGATAGCTTTCACCATATTTGCACCGTTGTCTGTCGGTACTGTTAATATTTGATTTAAGTTAATGTGGATATTCATTTAAAACTTCTAATATCATTATTTTCAGGTAATCACTGTGTGCCGCTCTTTGCCTCTTATAGAGAGCGTTTTTATATTTTATGCAGTTATTGTCAATGTATTGTACATTAATACCAAGCACGCTCAAGTGCAGTCGAGTAGCTGCATCTACTTTTAAAATGGACAACAATCTTCCTTTCAATTGTTTACTTATTTCATATGTTTTAAATTGCAAGAATGTTGTACAATTTTTTCAATTAAATTATGCTTATTTAATTTCATATTTAGGGCATCGGTAATACTGGTTTCGTTAAATTCTTAAACGGACGCTCTTCAAACCATACGCAGAGGCCTTCCACATTTCGTAAATAATTCCACAATTGCCATTTTTGCAGTTTTTTTATTTATTGTACACAGAGATTAAAACCGTCACCGAAAAACCGTAACCCGTAACCGCTAAAAACACTTTAAATTTAAAACCGAAACCGGGAACCGTAACCTAAAAATTTTTTTTCTATAACTGCAACCGTATAACCTTTATTTACAAAACCGGTTATCAGTACCGAAACAGAAACAAATATACGGGTTAATTTCTCGGTTTTTCTCTAATAGTACAATACAAATTTTACATACATATGAGTTTATCTACACAAAGTTGGCTGCTTATTTATTATGCGCCGTACTGTTGCTAATGGTATTAGCATAACTACGAAGTGACTAGAAAGCATCTTATATACATTGAAGCTAAAATATTAAAACGCATAGAAGCTTTAGGTACTTAGACGCTGGAAATTTGTTTTGAGTGAAATTGTTTGATTGTTTGCTTGAACCGGCCCTGACAATGCAGTGTGACCAGACAGGCAACAACTTTCGAATGCATTTTTTTAGGCTGGGGGTATAAGCAGTGTTCTTAATTTTGGCCTGTGCGAAAAGAACTTGACCACTGAGACATATCTCTGCTGCGTGAAGATAACCCAAAAACGCATCGGAAGATTAGAATAAGCACATTAAACCAGAGGTAATATACATAGCCACAGCCATCTCCATGGACCTTTAAAATGTTTTGTAAAATAAAATGTTTTTGTGTAAAGGAAGAGTGGTTAAGCGAATTTTTTAGCAAAGAAGCTATTAACTTTGTGATTGATTTTAAGACGGGGGGTTTTAAATTCTTTATCACAAGTAGGAAGGCCATTGTCAGTTTTGGCTTTTGGTGTAGCACTCTACTCATAGTGTTCATATTGGCCCTAAGCAGATGCTGACGGCTTCACCTTTGTTATTTGCACATGGCGCTTTAGTTAAACGAAATTGAACATGTTTAAGATTGTTAGAAAGATTACACACACACACTTTTTCGCATTCATACTGAATAATGGACAAACATTATTTTGATTGAATTATCTGGGAAATAAGCCCCAATTCAAGTTTGAGTATACGCATATATGATCATTAATTAAGGGATATCACTTGCAAAAAAAATCTGAAAATTAAACGGTTCTAATTAACAATCTCATTTATTCATTTATTATGTTTCTAAAACAAAAAGGATTGCTACGCAAGGTAGACATATTGGTCAGTGGGGAAAAAAATCAACAATATTTGCAGATCGTTTTGAGTTATCAAAATAATGACGCACGCAGGACTCGCTTGGACAGTCAAACTTAAATGCTATTGGCGATATTTAGATGTAATTACAATATCGATAAAGATTTCATTTCTGAGAAGAATCCATTTGTTACGTTGTTCGTTGGCTAATGTATATTTATCTAATAAGTTAAACTTAACTTGGTTTTTTTTTGGTGAATAGTAGAAGTAATTTCTTATATTTTAGTTAAAACTTATAATGTTAATGTAATGTAAATGGTGAAAATTCTGGGCATAAAATATGAACAAAGTACATTTGCTGAATAAATGAGATTCCAAATGGGGCAAGATTAGTCGAAGTAATGTTTTATACTAATAACCGTAACCGTAACCGAAACCCGAAACAGAATAAGGCTAATAACCGTAACCCTAACCGTAACTCATATCTCACAACCGTAATATAACCGTAACCGAAAAAAAGCGATAGGCCGAAACAGTAACCGTAACCCAAACCGTTATCTGTTTCGGTTTTAATCTCTGATTGTACAAGAAATTTTCAGCTTCTCCTTTTGTGTTATTCAATGTGTTTGGCAGCCCTTTTTTCATGTACTCGTTGTATAAATCCGTGTGTACACATTTTAAGTGCCGTTTATATACTGTAAAATTCATCGTTGCTTGAGACAGAAAATAGCGAACGCAGCAAGTCATTTTTGAACGCGGCATTTTGCTCCCTGCCATTATTTGAATGCTTATGTCTTCAGCAGCTGAAGTGAACTAAAGACCGATCATTCCGCAAACGATTTCTTAGTATACTTTCGTTCCGAAACGATCCAAGGCAGCGTGCAGCAGTCGGGAGAACAATATTCCATCGTTTCGTTTGCTCTCACGAACGTAAAACTGAACAGAACTCATTTTTTTACAGTTACATTTTTCGGGTTTTGTTGGTATATCGCTCTGTGCAAAGAAAGAAACGAAACGATTCGAATAAAATTTCGTTTCGTTAGTTGCCACAATATGTAGTTCGTTTCTTGGGTAGCTTGAGTATTCTCTTTAAAAATATCACTACAATTGGTCTGCCTCTTCTATCGGATAACCCCAAGGTATTTGCCTTTACCCCGAAGTTACCTTGAAAATAAATGGCTTGAGCACGTAAATTATGGATCGAGATAAAGACAAGACTCTGCGGGAGAAATGCCAGTTAAAAAATTTTAAGTCTTCATAAGCTTTGTCCAGTGACCAAAAAGCGCAGGGGTAGCGGTGTTGTTGCAACTCTCATCAAAGTGTCCTCTCGCTTAATTTTGGGAGTTACTAAACTTAATAACACTTCATAGGTTTCGCCATTCATTCAAGAAAATTCTTTAAGTCCCGGGAGAGGTTTCATTCAGCTCCTTCAAGAGTTTAGTGTGGGTAAGACATGTCTCGCTTACGTAATTTATCCACATGCTGTGCTTGTCTTTCTTTTTCTTTTCTCATTTTATTTGTTCTAAGTAAATTTGACTCGCCATCAAGGCTACGACCATGGTATAATTAACAAGGTAGTGTCAGTTCACCAGACAAAGAAAATTTATCCATGACTTTAGATTTAGAGAGAGGTACCATTTGATAGGAAAATGTGAGAGCACGTTGACATCCGCTTTGCTACTGAGTGTTTTTCACCATTCAACTGGTACCCCAAAAGAGGCAGCCTACTTTAATGTCAACCGGTAAATTCATCCATGGCTAGACAGTATGTCTTTCTTCTGCCATGTTTACTCATTACATTTGTTAAGAACTGATGTTCCGTCAAAAATGTATGCCTGGTTAGTTGTTGAATATTTATGAACTTTTTGCTTTTGTGTGGATGGCCTGCTTTCCCCCCGGGCCAAATTGATTCATACATTCGCCAACTGAGCTTAATTGTTTTTTAAATTTTGCCACCCTCAAATGGCTAATCGATAACAATTTAGCAAGACCAGGGCCACCCTGTTATTGTTATCAATTTCCACCATCTGGCCACACCACAGACTGGTCTGGCATTAAACCAAAATAATTCATCACTAATGCTTTACTGAGCACCCCCTCGCTTACTTTATTAACCCTTTCAATTCCTGTCATTTTCATTTTATTTCATTTCACACCAAGTTGTCACCCGATTGGGCCACCCCGTTTTTGGCCATACCATAATTTCAACCATCTGGCCACACTGCAATCTTGTCTTGCAGCAAAACCATTTTTGCTGGATCTAAACCATTTATTTTAGTTAATGAAACACAATATACCCTATCTTTTTGGTTCCGTTGTGCTGCGCGTACGTCGAAAGTGCTAAAAGACATTGAAAAGGGCCGTCGAGAACGTTTCACGTGCAATTTCGAGCCAGCTCGCCGCCCCCCCTGCCCCCCTCTCCACTAAAAACAGACGACGACAGATTTCCAACGAGATTTTCCCTATTTCAACTTTTTTTTTCCACACCAACAAAAAAAAAAAAAAATTTGTAAGCCAACCTTGAAGAAAACAATCAGCGAGGCGAATTTCAACAGTTTCACTCGGTAAGAAATCGTGCGAAAAGTGTCAGTTGGCAGGATTTTCACCATTTCCAATGTGAAAAGCGTGCAAAGGCTTGAAAATTTTTCTTTTGTGTAAAAAAAAAAAACATTTGTAAGGTGCAACTGTGCTTGCATGTGTATGAGTGCTAGTTAGTGTGTATGTGTCGTTGTCGTTGTAGTGGTGGCTGGCTGACACTGATTGTTGTTGTTGTGCGTCATAGTGTTAATTTGTCTGCGTAGTTGTGTGTGTGTGTGTAATATGCATTCCAACGGGGTAAAGGAAAAAATTGTCCGTCCGTCCCATCCGTCCCGTCCGTCCAAAACCTACACTCCCCACACCACAGAATACTCCTTGGGGATCCAAGATCCCCCTCTCCTAAATTGTAATCGAAAATATGGATTAATCGATTTGGAGAAAATGCGCATTTCCATTGAAGAAAGTCTCTCTTTCTCTCTCTGATTGCAGATCTCGATCTCCCTTGTCTAGCAAAGAAATATCATTGAGTTAAGTTGAGTCGAGAGCAGAGCGGAGAGTGGAGCAGGCCACCAACATGGACAAGATGAGGATGATTAAGGACAGCCGCTCCGAGATAATTGTCGGAGGGAAATATCGGGTGATACGCAAGATAGGTAAGTGCCCGCCCCAAGCCAAGTCTTCCCCGACCCTCCTAATTCAATTCATCCGCAGGCAGCGGCTCCTTCGGTGACATCTATCTGGGCATGAGCATCCAGAGCGGCGAGGAGGTGGCCATCAAGATGGAGAGTGCCAATGCCCGGCACCCCCAGCTGCTGTACGAGGCCAAGCTCTATCGCATTCTAAGCGGCGGCGTGGGCTTCCCACGCATTCGTCATCACGGCAAGGAGAAGAACTTCAATACCTTGGTCATGGATCTGCTCGGACCCTCGCTGGAGGATCTGTTCAACTTTTGTACTCGCCACTTCACCATCAAGACTGTTTTGATGCTGGTGGACCAGATGATCGGGCGCCTGGAGTATATACATCTCAAGTGCTTCATTCATCGCGACATCAAGCCGGATAACTTCCTGATGGGCATCGGACGTCATTGTAACAAGCTCTTTCTCATTGATTTCGGTTTGGCCAAGAAGTTCCGTGACCCGCACTCGCGTCTCCACATTCTGTATCGCGAGGACAAGAATCTAACGGGCACCGCCCGCTACGCCTCGATCAATGCCCATTTGGGTATTGAGCAATCGCGACGCGATGACATGGAATCGTTGGGCTATGTGATGATGTACTTCAATCGCGGTGTATTGCCCTGGCAGGGCATGAAGGCCAACAACAAGCAGCAGAAATATGAGAAAATTTCGGAGAAGAAAATGTCCACACCGATTGAGGTGCTGTGCAAGGGATCGCCGGCCGAATTCTCCATGTACTTGAACTATTGCCGTAGCTTGCGCTTCGAGGAGCAGCCGGATTATATGTACCTACGTCAATTGTTCCGGTGAGTGATGAAATTTGACTGTTTGGATGAGATTTTTATGTAGAATGGAAAGGCATTCTCACTTTCCCCCATATGGGAACACTTAATTCTTAAGCTCAGAGGTTTGACAGGTCCTGCTTGATTCAAACTAAATTTTATGATTATAATCTATGGGAAGTAGCAGTTTGGAGGAGTTTGCGCCCCGCTAGAGCAACGCAAAGTGCTGGTTTATGTTCAGAGGACTCTTCCTTCTTTGTTATTCCCAACTTTTAAAGGTAGAAAAGCTCCCTTTCAGAATTCTTGTAGGATCAATTTTGGGAAACTTTTGAACTTGTAGTTGGTTGTTTGTCTACCCAGATGGTATTCTCTTCATTTCCAAGGAGCTCTCTAATGGTGAATAGGGTTCTGGCCTACCATTAAAGTGGCTGTAGTAGTAGTAGTACCTCAGTAAAATTGATATATGTGCAAAATAATTTTTTGTTATTTCTTTCGATCCAATAACGGTACATTGGTTGTGAGTATACACTTTCTTTCTCTTTTACTTCATGTCGCTTTGCCAAGTGTTCACTTCTAATTACCTCCTATTCTGTGGTGCAGTTATATGAAACAAGCGAGCCATCCCATGTTTCTCATAGAAAATTGATATATGTGCAATTTGTGTTTTTTGTCTTTTAAGGGAAATAGCGTCAACTTAAATGGCTGTTTCAATGACAAAATATTGAACAGGTGTGCAAGCAATATTATTAACATAACAATCAAGTGAATTTTAAGTGATAACATGTTATTTTGGCTAAAAATGCCACTTACAAAAAATCTATCCCTTAAACAGTAGATAAAAATCAAAACCATGCATGAAGCTGGTAGAAAAATTGGTGTAAACGCAGTTTTACGAACAGCTGTCGTAACACAGTAACTAAACTTTTTGAATAGTCCTCAAAATTATTGTCAAAATCAGCGATTCCCAAGGTGGATGAGAGCACCAAGCAACTCATAAGGACTCTAGCAGCCAATAAAAACCAATTAAGCCGGAGCTCAGTCTACCAATATGTCGACAACGCAAGCTGCAAATTTTCCGAAAGAAGTTGCATCTTCAGAATCAGTCCAAGGTACCTAAACCGCGCCACGAGCAACCTTACAAGAATGCGCAAATGGGAATTTATGAAAAGAATATGATTTGGGACGAAGAAATAGAATCCTTCATATCAAGTGATAAAAATAGTTTAACCTAGACGGCTCAGATGGATTTGTAGAGATATGCGACATCCCCGACCGACCTGCTACAAGCGCAACCATGGTGATGAGTCTCTCATGGTATAGGCTTTCTTTGGTGCTAAAAGCAAGTTGTAAATTCGATTAGGGCCTGGCCGTATCAATGCGCAAATGTATGTAGAGATGCTGGAAAGTAAGCTTATCACAATCGCGGACGAGTTCCATGGTGACAATTGGATTTTTCAGCAAGAAAAAGCTTCCATACACGTTGCCCGGCGACAAAGGCATATTTCGGGTCCCACAATATTCCGCTGTTACAGTGGCCGGCATTAAGTTCGGATCTAAATCCAACTGAGGATCTGTAGGGATCATTTCTGACTCAAAATTCGGCGCTGTGAAGGAGTCCGACACTTTGATGCAGCTTTAAGAAGCAATTGTAAAGGTGTGGGAATATATTTATTTAAGTGTTTTACAAAACTTGGCTAATTCAATGCCCCGGCGGTTGCCGTTACTGAAAACGATAAATGGCAACCCAATTTTATATTAATGATATCACTAGACTACATTAGGAGATAAGTTTCCATTTAAAATATAAAAATACCACACATTTTAAAATTTGCACATATATCAATTTTCTAAGAAATTATATTTAATTATTTTTGTTTGTTAGTTAATTGTTTTAAATAAAATATGCGTATGTATTTTTTAATTTCAATATCCAATACCTTTGTAAAAAAATAATGTCACTATAAAAAAATGTAAATAAAAAAAAAAAAAAAAATACACATATACAAATATAATGTACTATTATATTTTTATTGGGTTATTTTATGGTTGGGAAATTTCGCTGGCCTAAAAAAGTTTTTTCGATTTAATAAATATCTTAAAAATAAACGTTTTTCTATCGAAACATAATTTAAATTTTACATTTAACAATTATTTCGTTGACATTAATACAATACAAGCAACATAAGAATCATAATAGTTTAAGGTAGATCTCTTTTTATTTTCTTTATTTATTCTTTTTTATTATTTTAGTATAAAAAAATTATAAATATTTTTTATAAATAATTATTCAATTGGAAACATACATTTAATTTAATTTGAACTATTTTAAAAGCTTTCGTAAATAATTTTTTTTCGGTAGCGGGACCCAAAAAATTTCTACCTTTCCATCTACCATTATACTTTCACCATGGATGCGTCTATGTTGACAAATAGTTTGCTGAGCTTTTTCTATTTTATTTATTATTTTTTTATAAAATTTTTTTCATACATTCCCAATTTTTTATGGGAGGAAATAAAATATAGGGGAAGAGCGCGAAAAGGGCCAAGATTTTCCTCTTCCGTAAATTGCAAAGAGTGCATACTTCAATAACATTCTGATGGTGGGGAATATAATTTAATGCCAGCATCTCTGTCCGAGCTTTGAAAATGTTTGAGATAGTCCAGCAGTCGTATTCGTCTTTGAAGTAATTGCTTTCCTTCAAGTTATGGTTCAGTTGCCTATATGTGTTGCGAGTTTGGCTTGCTAGTGCAGAGACTTCAAAACTATGACGAGCTCGTTCATCGATTGCTTGTAGCAGGGCACGTTGAGAGACGCTCCAAGTATCGGGCTGTGACAGGTCCAGGTGGATTCCAAAAGTCCCGAGCGAGACTTTCCCATGATTTGAAGCATTGTGATTTTCCGACCAAAAGTGTATTTACAACAATACAGGGCAGCCTATTCTCATGCAGCTTTATTATTTTGTTTACGTAGCGAAAATGTGTGCCTAGAGTGTGTACGAACATTTCTGGAAGTCCTGTCTCTAGATGTATGGCATATGTAGGCGTGTTTTTTTGGGAGATAAAACACTCTTTTGATGAAGTATCGCAAAAGTTTTTCGACGTCTTCATATTTGGCATAACCCCAGACTTCTTCATAACACATAATTGCTTTTGATGTGGCCTCAAACATCCTGTATTTTGTACTCGAGCTTATATTATTTTTGCAGTAAAGTGAACGCCAGGTGCTGCTAATTGCTATTTTCGAGTCTCTCAGCTTTTGTTCTAGGTGCTTGGTAAATGACATATTTGATGTTAGAGTTATTCCTAGATACTTATACTCTTTTACCACATCTAAGGGCGTGCTATTCAAGCTCCACTCTTTCGTTTTCGCAAGACGACCTTCTAAAATTATATTTTGCCTATAAACCAAAGCTAGTTTTATAAAGGTTGCGAGCCCAATCCAGTTGCAGCCGTTTAATAGTGCGCGACATTCTTTTTCAGTAAGCCGTGTCTTCCCTGGCCCCAAAATGCTCCACATCCTCTCGTTCTCGCAAATTACATAAAGTGCACATGATGTCTTCATTCTGATGGTGCGGTTTGTAGTTCAGGCTCAGCATTTCGACTCGGGACTTGAAGATATTTGATATCATCAATGACCCAAATCTATCATGGAAGTAATTGTTATCTGCCATATTGTAGTTTAGTGTCGAGTAGGAGTTTCTCGAGACGCTCTGTCTTGCTTCATTCTCCCACCTATGCCGCGTTGTAATTTCTAAACTTTAAATAATTTCACAGTGTTGCTTCTCCCATTGGCTTCGATCCCCAAGTGTTAGTTCCGCGTTATAATCTTGTGCCAGGCTTTTCCACTGTTGAAAGCATTGCGATTCAGTTGCGAGCAAATACTTTGCAATGATTTTTGGATATCTATCGTCTGGCATGGCAAATATCTTCTTTATGTAGCTGAAGTGGAGTTGCAGTGTATAGGCAAATAGTGGCGGTAGACCAGTTTCCAGATGAATTGCATAGTTGGGCGTGCTTTGTGGGAGATAGAAGATCCGCTTTATAAAATACCTCTGGCTCCGCTCAACATCATCATATGCAAAGCACCCCCATGCTTGGGCCGCATAACACGTAATAGCTTTTGCTGTGGCCAGGTACATTTTGTATTTAGAGCTGGGGTCTACATATTTGCGCTTTAAAAAGGAGTTCCATGTGCTTCCAATTGCAGATCGTGTGTCCTTTAATTTTAGAGCGGAGTGCTTCTTGAAGCTCATGTCGCCAGTTAGGGTGACTCCCAGGTACTTGTAAGACTTAACAACCTCTAATGGTGCGCCATCAAGGTTCCAAGCCTCTATTATTTTTTATTATTAGTATTTTTGACTTTTCACAGTTGATTTTCAAATTCCATTTTGTGCAGTAAGCATGGGTGGCATCTATCATCTGCTGTAGTATTACAGGGCTTTCAGCGAGCATAACCATATCGTCGGCATCAGGGCTTAATCCCGAAACGAATTTCGGTTCCGGTTCCGGTACCGGTACGTCCCGAAATGAATGTTTCGGTTAAAGGTTCTATTTCGGTTTTCATTTAATTTCGGTTTCGATACGGTACCCGGATTTTTGTTTCGGTATACCGGTACGTACCGATATAAGTAATACTTATTTTTAATACTGAAAAAAATTAACTTCTGAGATAAATCTATATCATTTTATTCCCGTTTAATAAAACGAATCAAAATTCAACAAATAATGAATGGTTTTATATAGACTTCTTAGCGCTCCTGGCTAAGCTGCGTAACTGGAACAGAAAAAACATCTTTTAAAATCTCATACAATTCTGGGAACTTTGTGGAGGATTCTGACCATCAGTTAACAATGTTTTCATGGTTTCGAACACGTTTAAGTGCGAGAAAAGTGTTAGTGGAATCCAGTAGCTTATTTGTTGACACAATTGATGTATTATTATTACCAAGAATCTTTTCCTGCAAAATCACATATGCCTCAACTTCGTCGGCGCAATCAGATGAACCATAATTTGAACTGCATTTATCATTAAGGAGTGATTGATCAGCAAACGACGAGATTTTTTTTAGAAATATTTAGTAAAAGATCGATACAAGTATTTTTTGCTCAGTACTTAGCGTTACGTTATACCTAGGGTCCAAAAATATGCCACATAAAAAGGATTGTTTTTAAAAAGGACTTCTCTAGCTTTTCTATTTCGTATTATTTATTAACTAGCCTTATGCTACCGTTTTTGGCCTCTTATACTAGTGTGAAGTATTAGGTTTAAGAGTACTTGGCATTGTCTTTAGTCCTATCGATAATGTATAAGTGTTTTAATGTAAGATTTAATGAGAAAATGTGGAAATTTGGTGTAGATGGTGTTCTGCTAGAGTCGCGGTGAGTTGAGCTCCTTGGCTAAGACTCTCTTTAACCTTCTCCTTTGAAGTACTTTTTGGATTCTGCGTTTTCTTATTAATTTTTAGCCATATGTATGCAAATATTTTAGTTTGCTGCCAAAAACCAATCAGTCATAGTAAGTTAAGGGCCCTTTCAATATGCGAGATTTTCTTGCAAGTGTCATTT
>JAEIFU010004006.1:0-20990 GCA_018904235.1 Lordiphosa stackelbergi | reverse complement strand
GATCGGGTCAAAAATATCAGGGATTTCCCCGTTTTTAAAACCGTTTGGGGTTGATTTAGTCCCGTATGGAAAATTTATTTTAAGTGTATATTTCTGTTAAAGTTGAGAATTGACTATTTCGAACGATTGAAAAAGTGCTCATCAATAAATTAACTCATAACCCTGTATGAATCCGGTGGCAATGCTGTGTTATCGATAAGCTTTTTTCGCTATGTACTTATGTCCAAGACAAATTTTCGGAAACAACCGCCAGCTAAAATCGTGGAACTTTTGATTTCATGAGTTCTTATGTTAATAACCGTATTACCTAGCTTTAGTCACAACTACTAAAAAAGAAATCAATTACAAAAATTTTGGTAATAATATTTTTTGGCTTTTGCCGTTTTCTATATTTAATACTAGAGCAAAGGCTACTTTAGAAAATGTTTGAAATGTTTTAAGATCTTAGAGAGCTAAATAACTAAAAGATAACTGAGCAATTCGCTAGCCTACTTTTGGAGTCTCTGTTTTTTTAGCTTAGAAGATTCAAAATTTGTGTCTTTTTAATTTATAATACCTAATTCTAAAATATTCAAGTTCTTAGTGGAGCTAAGAGTGCAAGTGACTGGACTTTCGACACAAAATTCCTTTTCGACTTATTTTATTTTACTCGAATCATTTTCGGTTTTTAAATTGACAATAAAACGCGCGAAATATCCACCAAAATCTACAAATAAAGAAGTCAGACTGTGGCAATTTGAGGAAATTGCTAGTTCTCATTAAAAAAACAGTATCTTCAAATCAAGGAATTAAACTTGTTAATATTATCATTTTATATTTTTAACAGCCATGCTCCCATTTTCAATTTCAAAGATTTAAAGCCGATTTTTGACCAAATATGGACCAAAATTTTTTACGAAAGCAATTACATTTTTTAGTACATTTCTTTTTTGTTCAAAATTATTTCCTAAATAAAAAACTTAGCCATTTGTTTAAATTAAAACATTCCATAAATTATTATGTATATTAAATAATCTCAAAAATCTGTTTGTGTTGTTAGCTTATTTAATACTGCAACTATCTGATTGGTTGCTTAGAATCAAACTTGTTTTTCTTCTGCTTTGTTATTGTGATTACCTCACTTCATCCGATTGGATGAAAACCCTGAATCAGTCTTTTTACTAGGGGGGATTTTCATCTCCCCCCACAACACACACTCACACACACACACACACCTCTAATGTTTCGTTTCCAGCATTTCCATTTCCAATTTCAACTCTCATTCAATTTTTATGCGCACGCTCTCACTTCACTTCTCTCTCGCTGTCTCTTCCTCTCTGTCTCTCTCGCTTGCTCCGCCAGAGACTTAAGGTAAATTACGCTGCCCTGCTCGCTCCTCGATTATTTTATCTGTCCCGTAAGCCAACCAATCGGATGGCCGTTTCATTGCCAGGTGGGCTATAGGTGTTTCCATATCAAAAATTGTAAAATTAAAGACCTCAAGTAGATGCCACACCCTGAATATAATGGAAACAGAGGTACGCTTGATGAGTTTCATTTTATGACCGCTACACCTGACCTGACACACACACGTAGCTAGAGAGGGTCGCCAGGCAGAAAATTCATTTTACGCTCTTTTAATTGAGTTAGCTAATTAAATGTAGCACCAGGTCCCAAGTCCAACTCCAGTCCAATGCACACCCTCCAAACACTGTGGGAATTCGCACAGCTTTGCTGCACATAAAAGTGTGCAGTGTAATTGTTGGTGGCATTTTATTGTGATTGGACGGCAGTGAAAAACTGTGGGTGTTGCTCACTTAATAAATCAAATTTCGGCTGGGAAATTGTTGGTTAAAAGAAGAAGGAAAAAACGGAAGTATTTGAGTCACAGAATGTGCTAAATCCTGTCATTAAAGCAAATGTTCGAGTTGGGGGACTATCATTAGACACAATGATTGGGGTTAGGGCTTAGCTGGGGCGCGGTTAAGCACTTTTAAGCAACCTGGATGTTGGGATCGGGAAAAGTAGCTTGACTGAGATTTATTCAAAGTTTACTTTTCGCTTTTTGGCATTTGATAGGATTGGTGTGGGTGCAGACCAGGGCCGGCCAAATGAAGAAAAATGTGCTTGAGTGGTTGTGAGCATGAGAGACTACAGCCGATTAACTTGCTCTACCAATTCTCCCAATCATAAGTCCGGCTCGTGTACCTACTCATAACTTCGGCCACCGGCCCTGGCTGCCGGTTTGGTTAAGTTTGCTCTTTGAAACATATCGAATCAAGAACTATACCTCTTTTGCAACCACGAAAACTAGGCAAAATATGTATGTCCTACATCTAAAAAGCAGCGATGGACACGACTGGCCCTCAGGGGCCGCTTTGCTTTCACACAGACACGAGCCGAACACATGCCTGTTTAGTCGCTGGCCAGCGGTCCAAGTAGCAGGACAGAGCAGCTTTTCGGCGCTTTACTTTCGCTCACCAATACAACTTTTGGCTCAACCCTGCTATAAAAGATATCTATCATTCTGTCTTGATATCGAGTTTTAATCTGGAATCATTGAACTAAGACAGATTTCATTTTAACATCATAGGCTATATCTACTTATCGGTGTTAGATCCAATCCTATCAGAGTGTTCAAAAGCTGATTCAGACATTTAGCTATTGGTATGGGTTTCCATTCAACCAGTTCCCCTTGTGGATCTGAAACAAGATATTCATTTTTTATCATTTTATCCTTCTAACTTTTTACCTCGTAATTTTGAACAGACGATATTTTCAATACTTATCTTGACAATACATGCAAACTAATTTATCTCTCAAAATTCATTTTATTCTCTTATCTTTGGCAAAAGATTTGTGTTGTACTTTAACAAGAACAATAATTACATTAATTTTTTTGAATGCTCTGTGATGCGGATTTGGTGGCCTCTACAACGCCATTTACATGACGCTTTAGCATATTTATTAATAACTTTATCTTTTAATATAGTCTCCCATCTCTTTTAGTTTTTTTTTTTAAATCGAAAGGGTACTTTGAGGCTCATTTATATTCCATACACAAAAATTTTGGGGTTATAGTCGGAATTTGATGGCCAATCTAAGAACGCAATTTCCTTATACTGCATCCATGATTTGGTTCGTTTGGCAGTATGAGATGATGTTCCATCCTGCTGAAATGTATATTCACCACAGTCAGCCAATTTGGTATTGATGGCAACAAACTTTCTTCTAGTATGTTAACGTATTTTTCAGCGTTGGCCATCCCCTCGATAAAGTGCAGTTGTCCTATTCTTTGGCAGACATACAACCCCACACCATTATTCTAGCAGGGAACTTTACTGTCCTTTTAAGGACACTGTCTTTATGGTACCCTTCAGTTTTTACGGATGACTCTATGCAATGGTATTCCTTGATTTGAAGCTGCGGAAAGCTCAGCATCCCAACTAATCTTTTCGTAGTAAGGGGTTGCCTGGAAGCTTAAGTTTTTGGTATGTAACATCGATAATCACCATACATACTTTATAGGACTTATATCTCTATAGCTCGCAACTGCAGTGACGCGTCCACTCTCGCTTTACCCTTTTTCTAAGAAATTCAGTTTTATTAGACCACTCCAGATGCTAAAATTCTTAAACTTTGACGACGATCAGCCTTAACTAATTGTGGCCCGGGCTCTTTTGTCTTGAGCTGTTGATGTTCGGCCTCTATTTCGATTATTATTTTCTATTATGCCATTTTTCTTAATATGTTTTAAATTTCAATAGAACGGACGTGTTAGCTAGTTTTATTGTTGGCTATTTCTCAATTTTAGTGTTTCTCCAGATTTATAATAATCTACAACTAAATTTCTTATTTCTGTGCAAATCGTCTTACCACGTGCCATCGTTGCTGAACTTTAAATAATTTGAAGCAATTACACATTTTCTTACATTCGTATTGTGTAACTGTTTCCAGATTGTGACTAGATAGAGATTATGTTACACTGTTTGCTTTTGTTTTGATCTTCTTTCAATTCTACTTTAAGGCACAGTATTGAAATTTTTCTACAGGTAAGCAAGCATTCAAGGAAATTAGTGTTGTTATTGTTGTTGTTGAAGTACAACACATTTTTTTTTCGAAAGTTAAGAACTAATTAAGTTTGCATGTCTTTCTACATTAGTTTCCTGAAAATTTCGTCTGTTAAACATATCACGGGTAAAAGCTTGCCGTACGAATTAAAGTGGTCGAGGCTCGTAATTCCACTCATTACACACAGCACCTTAACCTCTTCTAAGCTCTTTTGAAATTTGGCTTTTCCTTTAGTCTTTGGAAGATGAGAAAAATACACAAGGCTGCTTCCAACTAATGGAATGGCGGTGCTGATTATGTACTGTATTTTTTGGAGTGCTGAAATAGAATTTGTTTCCGGAAAAAGCTCAATTACGTCGGTATTGTTATTAATTTGAGTTTGAAATATCAAAATATACCTGTTTTTATCATTCATAGGCAAGTTTTGTAAAGAACTTACACTAATTGTCCTTTTCATAAATTCATCTTATAGTATAATTCTTAGCTTTAAAATGTTTGAACAATTGTACGATTTTTTTAAACGACGATAACCATTCTGAATACTAAATTCCGAATTTAACAAAATTTTATATGCCTTTCAGTATGCAATGGGGAGGTTGATAATTTCTATTGGGTAGTACAAGTGGTTCGTAAAGTGTAATCGTTAAATTGAAGTCATTTATTTTAGAGCTAAGGACTGATTTCATGTTAAGTCCACCAAAAGTTGTCGATTCCCTAATAAACATGACTAACAAGTGAGAAAGTCGGTCAAGCCCCGACTATATTTATACTCTGTACCTAGAGTAGGAGCTGAATGCAGTGCTGTTGCTGCGCTCATCTCTGAGTTTCTCTCTCTCTCTTTCTCCTCTCTCTCTCCCTCTCTCTCTCTCTCTTCCTCTCTCTCTCTATCTCTCCTCTCTCTCTCTCTCTCTCTGCGGCGTTGGTTGTGAAAGGGTGGGAGGGGGGTGGCGGGGGTGAATCACTTATTTGCTCATAACTTGAGAACCGCTCATCCGATCTTTATCATTTCTTCGGCAAATCGACACATATTGCTAATGACTAACTATCTCTAGAAGGTACAAATCCTCTATCTGCAAAACTGTGGGAGATATGACGTTTTTTCCAAATTGCGGGGGCGGGAGGGGCGTGGCAAAAATTGAAAATAAACTTGATCTGCCTGCAAGTATAAGAAGCATTTGTCCCATACATGTCAAACCTCTATCTCTTACCATCTCTGAGATCTGTTTGTTCATACGGACGGACGGACGGACGGACGGACAGACGGACGGACATCTACGATCGGCTTTGAGCTTCAAGAATATATATACTTGATAGGGTCGGAAATGATTCCTTCTCCCTGTTACATACTTTTGCGCAAACTTAATTCTATTGTTCAATAAATAGAAATAAGATAAGGGGTGCCCAAGCCCATTCGTGTCCGCAAAGGGATAGCCGAGCGTAAGGCCCTAACGCTTAGCTTATGGCTCTACGTAGTGCAGCAACAACTTCATATGTGGTTTCTTCACTGTTTCTCTACGAGCGAAGGTTTTGTTGTTGGCTGTGAATGATTTTGTTGTTGATCTGTCTCTCCGGGCGAAAGAGAAATCAGTGGTAGTCAGACAGCCAAAAGCACACACACACATCCGCACAAACAAAAATCGGGTTTCTCTTTCTATTTCTTGTGGTTCTTGTTGCTTCACAAATATTATCTGATTCTGGCCCATATTAAGCACCTTTGCTATCGATTGTTAACTTAAAATTTAGTAACCGTGATCAACTTTTCGACTTATATTCTAATAGAAGCTTTATTACAGATAGTCTCCCGATTTAAGCAATTATAATAATACTTATGCAAAGTTATGCCCAGAAATTGTGCAGTCTCTGGGGTAAAAATATTTCATTTCACATTCTGCCAAACGTTTTTTTTTTGGTTTTTGATGATGTAACTGACTGCTACGTTTTCCTCCATATTTTCCCAGGCCTCCAACTAACCAGCTTAGTTTGGTTGGGGCAGTAATTGCTAGTCATACACTCTGCCACCTCCAACTGTAGTTGCTCCTCCACCTCCCAAAAAGCAATAATTTCACGCAGTGCTAATTAATTGCTCAACAATCGAAGCATTTTGGAATGCAGCTCTCTGAAAAGCGTGGGAAAAATTGAATGAAGGGCAACTGTGCCCCCATACCAAGTGGGTTAACAAGAGAGTTTTCACACCTTTTCACCTTTTTTTCCGAATTGGTCACATAAACTAGAGACTAGAGAATCAAGCGAAGGCAGCAAATTCAATTAGTAATAAACAAGACCTTGATACGTGCCCCGGGCAAAGGAATGGTTGGATTCGAGGAGGTGGTCGAGATTGTCGGCCGCAGCTTCCACACATGCGTGTGACTATAAAATTTATTAAAGCCCAGGGGCAGAGGCTGGGTTGGCGTGAGCCTCGCTCGTACATACACACATATAATAAAGCAATTCAAGGAAATCATTTGAAGAAAAATCACAGTCGATGCGCAACAAGCTGTAAACTTGTTGCACAAATGCCAAAGATGCCACCACCAAGGGGCACACCGAAGCCCACAATGCCCAACGCAGCGTAAAGAGATCAAAATGAAAACATTTCAGACCCAGACCCCGGGACCTCGTCCTCGTCCTCAGCCTCATCCCATTCCGTCCTGGTGTGTAAATCATTGAGGGCGTATAACGTTGGCTCTTTTGCTCTTCATTTGTTGTATTTTATGCGTACATCTTCGCAGAAAACGCATAAAATTATTAAAAATCGTTTAAGTATTTCGGCATCTTTCATCGCCGCCACAGCGGAAGCAAAATAAAAATGCACTTCTCCACCCCGCACCCCTCCCCGTCTCACCGAGTTAAAAGGCGAACAAGAGTGAGGGACAGAGTCTGAGACTACAACATTGTTTTCCCTAATCATTTCAACGCCACACCCCCTCCGCACCTCCCACCACCCTGCATACCGCTGCCACAGAGTTCGCCAAGTTGTGCGGGTGTCAAGTGATCGATGTATTTTGTTTGTAGAGGCTCAAAGGGGAGGAGCAGGGCATGTTAAATACAGGTTATTAATGCCATTATAAATTGATTTCCACATTTGTGACCCACTCTACTTTCCACTCTCCCACAGACCTATATAAAGCAGAAGAACCAAGAAAATTTAATGATTTTATAAAATTAATGAGATTAGGTTTTCAGGGCAAAACTGGAGTGTGGAATGATTTGGTTTTAGCTAATGGATAATTTATCCATTAAAATAAGTAAGCCAGAGTTTAATCACACATCAACTTGATCAATCATTTTTACAGCCTTATGACCCAAATTTGGACATATCATCAATAAGAAGTAGTTTATATTGACAGCTGAGGGAGAAAACCTTTTGGCGACTTATCGCACTGCACCACGACAGCGTATGCAGACGTCTCGACATTTTTCTTTTGTGGTTGACTTATATTTTGCTCATTTTAATCACGTTATTTGTATTAAAAAATGTTGTACTTATTTTGAGTTGAAATCAACTTATTATCTAAACAATTTTTAGTCTTTAGTAAATAGATAGAGCCTTGTAAGGCTCAGCTCAGATCCAAAGATTTCTTTTTATAATTGGTTACTAAAGGGAATCCGGTAGTTCTCACATTGATCACTTGATTACTCAGCATTATTGTAGGAGTTGTGTAAAAATGAACTGAACGAAGTCACTTTAAAACTCAATTCAAATTTAAAAGAAAAATTAATCAATGATTAGAAATTAACTAGTAATGCTGAGTGCACCTTATGAGAGCAAGATTTATGATGTAATGTATGGGCTGAGACTTCTTGAACTAGTTGCCTGGACCCACACTTGATCTGAGCTTGCAAATAATAAAATTGGCGGATTCCCTTCCTTCCTTAGAAAAGAACTAAGAATCTTGTACTTGAATCAAGGTTTAACGGTGTCAAACGAAAATACTTGAGTCAAGCACAAAATTCTTGTTTCAGTACGATTTAACAATAATCAATAATTAATTTAAGATTGTTTCGGGATATATTAAGTACAATTTAAACTATTTTAAAATCTTTTTTATCATTTGTACTTTTAGGTGGTAACAGTCTTACCAACCCAAATTACTCTTGAAATAAGAGAAAAAATATTCAGAATTAAGTGATTGTTTTAGTGACCTTTTTGATTGAAAATCGTAGAACTTTTTTAGGCAGGCTCTAGGTCATTAGGTTATGGATATTGTTCACAACTTTTCTAAAACAAAACACGCACAACACTACAAAGGAGGCTGGTTGACAGCATAACGCTATTTCATGAATACCAATTCAATCTTCAGCTGTCTGCGCCTGTCCTTAGTGTGTTGGCAGAAGTTACCTCATGACAGACGTGCTATGAATGCTTGGGCTTTCAATCAAAAAGGTCACTAAAACAATCACTTTGTGATAAAATGCGTGGGCACGACGCAGTTGTACGAAACTAACCTAAAATAGTTTCATTAAAAAACAACACCCCCGTTTGAATACTTTGGGCAATTCAAACAATTGGCGCCTGGGTTTGTTAAATGCGGGAAAGAATTTCCCCCACTAACATCAGAAGGGCCGATTCGGGATGCACACAACACTCAAAGCCGCAGTGTTTTTGGCATTTGCTGCTGATGTCGGATTTTGCTATGAGCTTGCCTTTGGGATTCCCAAGCATTCATAGCAAGTCTGTCATGAGGTAACTGTTGCCAACACACTAAGGACAGGCGCAGACAGCTGAAGATTGAATTGGTATTCATGAAATAGCGTTATGCTGTCAACCAGCCTCCTTTGTAGTGTTGTGCGTGTCTTGTTTTAGAAAAGTTGTGGACAATATCCATATTCTTAATTAAATAAATTTAAATTTCAACTTCAATACATTCTGGGAACAAATAAACCAAAGGTTTTTATTAAGTACAAAATGGTCTTGGTTTATTCTAAAGCCATTTCCAATTTGTTTTTGAAAATATGCCTCTGTGTTAAATCAAATAAGGCTGGAAAAATCCCACGGAAAAGAGTTATTCAAAGTCCAAGATGGTTTAACTGTACGTCCGAAATCTACCCAAACTCCATAACCAGAGTGTCATAACCAGAAGGGAATTTTATAAACAGATTCGATTTTCCGTAGCACAATCTATTTTGTGCTTAATTCTCAGATATTTTGTGCTTAAAATAAGAAAAAAGTTTTTGAAAACTTTTCGGCTTACTGTAAGAACGAATAGTTTATGCTTCAAAAACGTTTGCTCTCATTTTAATACCATTAACATTAATTTTTCGATTCTAGAATGTTTCGTTGTTATTGTAGGTTCACCCAAGAACAAAGCATACTGGAAATTTTAGACGCTAGACCGTATAAATTCTTTCCCGATCGTTCTAGAACTATCCCACCCTTTTTTTCTGGATGTTCTAATTGGCAGACTACTTTCTGCTTTTTATTCTATAACTCTAATGCTGATGGGTTATTTGGGTTTGTAGGGTCCAAGGAATTTTCATCTTTTTCAAAAACTAATAAAAATGTTAATTTTGCTGGGATCCGAACTCTGTACATTAGGGAACTGAACACATGACATCTTAACTCGCTACGCTATCACTTTTTCGGCGCCTTCAATCGCAGTATAAGATATCAGCTTTGACTGTGAGCTAGAAACGGCGATGTCGTGGGTTCTAGTCCCAGTTGGGGTAGGGCGGGTCGCATTGCAAACTAAATATAGTTTTTGTCTTTTTTACAAAATAAATTTGTATATTTCATAAGATATTTTCAATTGAAGCTTTACTGAAAACTGTAGATAGGGTGATAAGTTGCGAGATGATAAATCTTTTTTTAGATTTCTAAGTTTATTTTACGGTTTTTCAATCTTGCAAGCTTCGCGAAAAGGAGATTTTCAATCTAGATCAGTGGCCGGCAAAACACACATGCTCATTTTGCAATTGCATCTGTGTGTTTAGAAACGCGAGAGCGCTCTCATTTAACACTTGTTTGTTGTTGCAAAGAAGAGGAGCGCTCTTAGTAAGCACAAGTTTGTTGCTGCAATCGTTTCAATGTATCGACGTCGCTGCTACAGAGGATAGACGTCACTGCTTGTATACACAGAATATTCTGATCTAGATTTTAGATTGCGTGCTTCTTCTCAGTGTACATAAACAATAAATAAATAAACAATATGTTTATTTTCTGACCTTAAGACTTACAACTTAAACCGGTTTTTTTGTCCACATTTGAAGCGCAAACGTCGAATGCGAAAATGGGAGCATTGCTGTATTTGTTCCTTTTTAGTTCGTTAATAAAATATCCAAAGATAAAAGAGTCTTCAAAAATATCTTACAAAATTATGTTTCCATTTTCAGAAAGATCGATCGAAATGGAGATGACAAAATGTAAGGATTATGTTGGTAAGTAGCAATTCCACCGCCAACGCTGAAAGATATTTGTTATGCTTAATCTGGTAACAATTTTTTAATGAATGCCAAACTTGAAATGGACCATCATAACACACACAATTTCTAAGTTTCAGTCAGACCCTTCAGGGTGTAAAAAAAGTATGTACCGAAAACTTAGCAACACCAAAAATCCGCGACTTTAGTTAAGAAGCAAAAACTGTTGTTAATACTCCTCTAAAGACTGGTCACACTCTTACTTCTAAATTGTATTGCAAACCTGTTCGGAACTGAAGCAAATAGAACTAATTCTGTTCGAACCGAACCTTAAACCAAATATCTTTACTTGGAAACCCCAATCGTTCATCTGTAAAGGAAAATGGTCGTTTCGGTTTAAAAATGGCTTGAAGACTGGGGTTTCCAAATCAGCAGATCAAAAACTTACCCATGTATAAGTGCAATTAGTTGTGTGGGAAAAAAAAAAAAAAAAGTAAGAGGGGGCACACACAGAGTCGTGCATATTATAATGTGAAAAAAGCAACTGTCGAAGGCTTGGACTTCATTGTCTTAAATCAGGAAAGCCCCAAAGTCATTTGACCATTACCAACAATCATAAGAACGTGAAGACGGATGATCTGTGTATGCCTAATTCTCTGTGGATTACAAAAACCATTGTGCTTCTAGGGGCAAAGGCATGTGCGTAAATGATCCTTTTTCGAATATTAATATTATGGTATACATTTAATACAAATCTCGAAGATTGGTAAGATCCATTTCGAATAGCAAAAAATAAAATAGGTTCGAAACAAAATTTTAAGGTTAAATCAGGTTTGTAACAGAGTTAAGTAGCTAGCTTGCCAAGGTTAAAAGAAACCAGACCACGAGCCTCTGGACCACGAGCCTCTGAAGAAAGAAAGTTAGAAATACCAAAATCCGATTAATTCTCTTGTGTGTCCATTAGTTTGTTAGGATAATTTAATTTTAGTTCCTTCTTCTTGGTTTCCCCGGACTTGTTCTCAGAATTTCATCTTCGGAATGCCTCCGCATTCACAATATATCTGGCTACGACTATCAAATTGTGCTTTTCAGACGCAAATTACCATGAGAGTGAGCTCTGTACGTTGTTTGGCGCATTTTGCGGTTGCCAACAATTCAGCTCCCAGACGCTCGAACATACTCGTCCCATGTGGAGGGGTATGCATAAACACGCTCGTACGTTTTAATATTTAGTGTTAATATGTTGACGGATTTCTGGTCATAAACACTTTTTGTGTGGAACGGTCCACGTCGTCCACATCCAAGACGTTTTTTCTCTGTCTCTTTCTCTCTCTCTCTTTCCCTGCCTGCCCCAACTCGTTGGCTATAATTTTCTTTAATGATGAAAGTTTGGTTTGGCCGACTGGCTGAGCCTGGGCGTCGGCGTCCGGTGGAGTTCATTAACATAACAAACATTGTGAGGTTTTTGGGGCCTGGCCAGGCGAACCCGAGAGGTGGAGCCTACGCATTATAACAATAGTACGAAACCTATTAACAGCAACAACAACAAAAACCACAACGATTTTTACTGTTTGCTGTCGACGCGACGCTATCTACCCCCTGTCCCTTGCCCCGGCTTGGACTCCGATTCGTTGCGCATCGCTGCATTTCATATTTCGCAAACGGCACGCACATGAAATGACATAAATTATGTGGCAATCAATTATCGAACTGATGATCAGCGAGGACGTCCACAGCAGCAGCTTCATAATGAGTATCGCCATTACAATAATGAAGTTGGAGTTAACGTCGATGGAGCTGGGCCAAAGGGGCGTTTAGATCTCTGGACCTATTTGCAATCGATCAGCATTGCGGAAGAGCTATGGCCCGGCCATTTGGTGTTGGCATCAACTCTCACCAGTCAGCGTCCAAGTGCAGGTCGTCGCTCACAGACCGTGTATCGCTCTATTCGTTACAAAGCCACTAAGGCGTTGTTTTTGCCCTCCACCAACTGAAGATATTACATTGTGTGACTCAAAGTGTTGCTTTTCAGTTGGGCTTCAAATTTTTTGTTTTTTTTTCTGAAGCATGAAAACATTACAACAACAACAAAAAGTCCAATAAATCATCCATATTCATAGCGCAATGTGATTTTCTATTTGACAAAAAGTACAGCAACTGGCAGCAGCAATCGTCTCAATGGAACATGAAGGAAGGAAACAGTGGTTCAAGGACTGTGAAAATATGCAGTGAAAATTATCCCCAAAGGTATGGTAAGATTAATGTTTAAAAATCCTTGGCATTGGATTAATCGTTCAGCCATTTTTGTGGGAAGCCATAGTCTAACTTGAAATTCCAAAGCTATAGTGCCCGTCCCGTCACTTTGGTCACTTTCTTTCGGATAAGGTAGTTTATTTCAGATCACTCAAAAATCCCACTGCGCGACCTTTTCTAGCTAATGGGATCAACAATTTGATTTTTTGCATATTTCGCCTTATTTCGGCCTTAAAACCCTATTTTATTTGGGACAACTTAAAAATATTGCGTGGCCAAAATCTTTCCCACTCCCGCCACATATCTTACGATCTTGGGGCTTATTTTTCAAAATCCGGGAACCTTATTCTCATTATTTCGTTTACTTTGCTTACAAACCGGATATATTTTTCCAGAGTGCTCGCCGCCAACATACCATAAAGGTCTGTGAAAAATCTAAGAGTGGCCATTATTATATTTATCAGTCAGTCACTCGAGTTAAGATATGCAAGTATCAGTTTATCTTTATATGAGAAAGTGAGGAAGAAGATGAATCATTTTGTTTTTCATCCGATCAGGTTAAAAAGTCGTCTGTATGAAATTTCACCATCCTGGGTGGTAAATGGGTGGCCGAGGTTATATGGGCGAAAATTTGGTTCTCAGCGATTAGCTCCAAACTCATTTTCATGGCTCCACATACAAAAGTATGTAATAGGGGACTTTAATATATTGGAAAATCTCCCCCAAAGTCGAAAATGGGCGAAAAACTTGTTGTATGAAGCTTTTTTGTTTTCTATCTTCAAACCTATTTTCAAAGTTTCGCATTAAGCAAAATTTTACCAATGTGTTTTTCAAAAACCCTGGAGCATTTCGGCGTAACATTGTTAAAATAACCACCTTTTTTAGTTTACGATTACTGCCTTTTTACACAATAGTCCATCTACTGTTTACCAAAGATGGTACTTTATTTTATTAAGAACTTCCAGTACCAAAATTTCTTAAGATAGTCCACCATCAGACTGGGTATAGTTCCTGTGTTCCAATATATAAAATATATTTTTGGGTCCGTCCAATAAATTTTTGTTGAATGTGAAAATGAACAGAGAATATTGCCAAAACTGAACGTTCCATTTATAAAAATGCAATGTAATAATAATAAAATAATGTTTTTTTGTAATAATAATTATATGAGCCTATAACATTGTGAATTAATCTATATAGATAAGCATAACATTGTGTATAAAAAACTGAAAAGAAACCCTTCTAAATTATTTCTATAATCTCCTTTTTTTTTCTAAATTCAACCAATGCTTTTCTTAAGTAGGAAACCTCCCAGTTATCGCTATGTTTATCGTCAAGAATATCATGTAGCTCCAAGGGACGCCCATCTGTGATCCTTAAGGCAAGGACATCTTGCTTAAATGTGAGTCAGATCCTTATTTTCTCTGGTATTGCAAAGTGGGCAAGGCACGTTTATCGATCTATGTATTATAAGTATTTGACGACAGCATAATAAGGTCAAGCCGCGCTTTCATCTCCCATATAATATTACTGTTGGCAAAATGCTATATTAAGGGCAGCTGTATGGTGGAGGAATCTGTAGATTCTTGTTGGGCTGGATCCTTTCCAACTCATGCGTTCCGCATGCGTCTTCTGTCTAAGAGCTTCCAAACTATTGAAACTACAAAAACGAAAAAATTACAAAAAGGGGTTTCTTAAAAACAGGATTTCTCAGGTTTAGTTTATCGGACATAGTATTTCAAGTTGATGTTGGTGGAAAGTATTTTACTGTATCTACTCAAATAATAGTTTTATAGATTCTTAAATTATTTAATAATATTAAGTAATTGTTGCTAAGAATTATTAATAATTTTTTCTTAGTGTTAACCACCATGATTTAGCTTACTGTGTCTCAAGTCGACTCACACCTCCTCGTGGTGACCACCGGAAACAGAGCAATGCATTCGCAACGCTGCTGGCTAACGTGAGCGGCGACCCGCCCTTCCCTTCAGGGTATAATATAGGTTGAGTGCGTCGGGTTTGATACCCACCACCGTAAAAAATCTCCGCCAATGAAAACTGCGACTACAATAACAAACTCTACTGATGGAATATATACTGCTCCGGTGCCCACATGCCAACAGAACGGGCGCCTTTATTTATAAAGATCTAATGCTACTCGCATATGCCGATGATATCGACATCATCGGCAAAAACGAACGGGCGTAAGCAGGGCGTTTTCAGAGATTGAGAGGCAGTCGGAACTGATGGGTTTAGCGGTAAATGAGGACAAGACGAAATACCTTGTATACGCGGACAAAAAGTCATTGCGTCTTGGACAGTCTGTTACACTGGGAGAATACAACTTTATAGTTGTAGAGGCTTTTGTTTACCTCGGAACGACGATAAACAGCGACAACAACATCAGTCTGGAAATCCGACGAAGGATCACTCTTGCAAACCGATGCTACTACCGGCTAAGTAGAGAGCTCAAGAGCAGAGACCTCAAGCGAAGAACAAAATTAGCCCTATACAAGTCGCTTATCATCTCAGTCCTGCAATACGGCGCAGGAGCATGGACAATGACATCAGCGGATGAAGCGGCGATTGGCGTGTTTGAACGAAAGATACTTCTGAGGATTTATGGACCTTTAAAAGTTGGCGATGATTTCCCATTCAAAATAATGACGAACTGTATGAGCTCTATGGGGACACCTGTCTGGTCAAGCGCATAAAGCAACAGCGGCTGCGCTGGTTAGGACATGTCACCAGGATGAAGCTCCAGTAAGGAAAGCTTATTATTCGAAGGCGGCTGACTATGGAGGAAGAGGCAAGCAGGGGAGACCTCGACTTAGATGGGATGACCAGGTTCGGGCAGACCTTGCCAAGCTTGGTTTGACCAATTGGTCCCAGCTCGCACAGGCAAGAAGCGACTGGCGGACATTGGCAGCGGCCGAGACCGTCGAACAGTTGTGATGCATGCATCGGGCCAATCAAGAAGAAGAATACGTATTTGACGACAGCGTAATATAAGGTCAAGCCTTTCATCACCATAATGATATTACTGTTGGCAAGATGCTGTAGGTTAAGGGCAGCTGTATGGTCGAAGAATCTGTAGATTTTATTGTTTTTTTTGTTGTTATTATTATATTATACCAACTTACTTCCTTGTGCTACAAGTTTATGAAACTTATGATTGGATCACTAGTCACAAAAATAAAGAATTCACAAGAAAAAAAATAAAACTAAAATTCTAATTAAATCCTCAAATCTAAATAAATGACACATTAACATTAAGAAATAGTAGATTATTCTAATGTGCCAAGCTTTACAGACAACTGAGTTGATTTTGGAAGTGTGCAAATAGTTTAACTCGAAATTGAGGGTGCGCTTCTAATTGTCTTTAAATCATGCGGCAGGTTGTTCCATGGGCGAACAGCATATACATATATAAAAATGTTTTTTGTGAGGATTACAGATGTCTTAAGCAGACAATATTATTAGTACGTCGTGATGTAGAGAATTCAAGTTTTTCATAGAGGTACTTTGGTTCTTTGGTACTAATAAGCTTATGTAGAAATATCAATGCTCTATATTGTATCCAACTATCTAAATTGAGGTCAAAAAGCTTTTTGGAGTAATTTGAAACATGGTCAGTTGGCTTTAGGTCAAAAACGTATCTAGCTATGTAAGGCTACATTCAGCTTATGTTTGCTAGCTGCATCACAGTTGCCAAAAATTTCCACTCCATAGAAGAGACAGGGAGTCAAACAGGTCTTAGCTATTAAAAGTCTAATATGAGTAGGGAGAAAGTGCTGTGTGAGATACAGTAGTCTGAGGGATACGTATATTTTCCCTGCAGCCTTGATTATATGATCACTCCAGGAAAGAGTTTGATTGAGCGTTATACCCAGATTGCATACTTGTTCTACATAGTCTATTGTATTTTTTTCAATTTTTAATTTTGGCAAGTCTACTGTTTCCAATGCTTTTTAGTATATTACAATACTGTCATTTAAATTTTATCAAGTTTAAGCCCAGTCCATTCTTGTTTGACACACACACTAACTTTAGAAAACACTCATTATTGTAAATAGAATATAACAATGGACTAAGAACTGATCCCTGAGGGACTCCACGCTGAAATGAAAAAAAGGCGGACGATGTAACAATAGCTTGACGCCTGTTGGTTAGGTAGGATGGCATTGGTTTTTGTGCAGTACTCCAAAAACAATAGAGACTTTTCAGTTTCGCGCATAATATGTCATGGTTGACGGTATCAAAAGCTTTGCTATAATCAAGCAGTGCCAGAATCCATACATGTTTTTTCTGATGTCCTCAACTATATTTAGTATAGCTGTCGTGCAGCTCCTATTTTTCCTAAGCCCGGATTGATTATCGCTCAGAAGGTCGTTGCTAAGCCTTTGCAATAAATGGTAGAATTGAAATTGGCCGAAAGTCTCCATTAGTTTTGGAATAGCCAGTATTTTTGCCACTTTCCAACTGTCTGGAAAAACCGAGGTAGTCAGGGCGGTATTTATAATGTGGGTAATATGAGGTAGAATTTCAGGTAAGATGATTTTCAAGAATGTTGGACTTACTTCATCCAGGAACAAATAGACGCTGGCATTCAATATTTACATACACTAATAGAAAATTGTAAGCGAAAACTTACACTAGGGCATACTTTTTGTTCGATTCCCTCTCAAGTCATAAAATCATGAGTGTCAAATTTGCCAATCGTAATCGGCAATCAATGCACTGATAGCAGGTAAAGTAGGCAATCACAAATCACAAGTCGCCTGTTGGACTATTGGTTCAATATTTAGTAAGCGGCTGAAATAAACCGAATAGGTGATAACGTTAAAAAAAATTTAGAAACTAATAGAAATATCAAAACTGAATATCACATATTGTCAAAAAAATATCAGTAATATATACCTCCAATATTGAATTTAAATAATTTTAAACTCTTTATTTTTCAAATGATAAAACCAAAGCAAGTTCTTAAATATTTTGAACATATTCCTATATCTTAATTTAGTATTGGGTCAACATATTAATATTTTTTGACGATATCTGAGTTGCAGTTTCATTAACTTTGTTTTTTGACTGCGGTGTGCGGTGTTTTGGATACAGTGCACTACTCTAAATTACACCCAAAATGTGTATTCCCGTTAATTTTTTATTCCAGACCTCAGACACTTCTCAATCATGTTCTCCAGGGTCACTTTTTTCTTAGTACTCACTTATTGTGACAAAAGGAAGAAGCTCTTAAAGTTAAGACAAAACCGTTAGGCAAATGACAGCATACTCTTCCCTAGAATTCCAAAGTCATAACTTAAACCCAAAAAAAAAACCAAAATCTATTTTCCACACAAAAGTTTGACTGTCGAAAACTTTTGTGTCTGGTTTTTTTACTCTTCCCACTGTGCATATCATAATTTAGTGCATCTTGTGTCTCTGTTGCACTTTTTGTTGGAATGGCCATATCAACGTGTTTCAGTTCGATGTAAAAAGTTATTCGCAGTCCGTTTTCGCTGTGTGGTGTGAGTTGCCTATTATTTATTGCCGTTGAAAAGACGACGTTTATTATAATTCGCATTTTGAACGTTGTTTTTTTCTCTCTTTTTTTATGTAGACGAGTTTTGTTGTTTTACCCACCTCGAAGGTGGCGTCGCTGGCTGTGGCGGCCATTTTGGCTGCAACATTTTAATATGCGGTTGTAAAATTAATACGCCCCGTTGTCCATAAACACATATCAATAAGTGTAAAAGAGGCAGACATCTGCTGTCGCTGCTGCTGCTGCGGCTCTGGTTGTTGTTGTTGTTGTTGCAATTAATAGCTTTTCAGCATTAATTAAGTGGCTGACTGGCGACGACACGAAAGGTCAAAGGCCGCTAATAAGCGTTAGACAAGTTAATTTGTACACAACTATATGCAGACACAGATACTCAAAAGGTAATTCTTAGAGAATTTGAAATGGATTTGGGGGGGGGGGCATTAAGGCTAATCGCCTGCTTGGCCATTATGTAATCACACACACACACAGAGAGATTTATAAAAATAAACTTGAGCTCTTTTCATATCAAAACAAGGCGCATTTTGATAAATCGAAAATTCCGCCTTTTCTTTGGTTTTTGTTTTCCTTCGTTTTTTTTTTTTGTCGTATGTAGCGATTTATAAAAGTCACCAGAAATTTAAATTCAAATGTTTAGCATCGAATGGACAGCAGCAACTGTGGAACTGTTTGATGTGTATGATGCTTGATGGGGTGGTTGGTGGGAGGGGATTTGATTTCAGTAACATTTAAACACTTTGATAGGCTGGAATAAGCACAAGAGTGTTTTGTTGTTGTTGTTGTTTTTTGCTTTTAAGACGCGGGCGTGCCAAGTGTTGCGTTAACTTCCTGTTACGAGGGTGACTTTTTGGATTGTGAGTCTCAAAAGTTTGTATTTCAAGCTAAATCTACTTGATCGTAAGGCTTCCAAGCTCATGATGCAAAACCTTTCAGTTTTTTTCAGTATTTTTTAAACAAGAACAATTTATTTTGGAATTAATTCTGGTATGAAAAATTGGAGAAATACTTCAAATGATTTGAGATAAGAACAAATGCTGATTTGTCATTAATCGATGGTCCGTTCAATCATTTACCTTGCATAGGTTAAGTCTAAAAAGGGAAATGAAAACCATTAAGAGCTAGAGTGCCCAGGCCCTATGCGCACGCCGCTCAATTGTTGTTGTTTTCCTTAAAAGGATGGCCCCACGTACAGCTCTCTCGCAGAGCTAATGGTGCAATAACAACTTCATATGTGGTATCTCTTATCTTAGTCTCAGAGTAAGCAATTTGTGGTTGGCTGCCATTTCTTGTGCATCAGATAGTCTACACACACAATCAAAAATATTTTTCTCTTTTTATTCCTTGATGTATGATTTTCTTCATTTCTTTTGATGTCTACGCGGCCGTAAGCTGATTTAGAAATTGGCAATGCTCTTCCAATGCTCCATTTCCCCTTACTTTAAAAGCAACCCATGTGCATTTAGTCTCTGAGTATGCAAAATTGTTCAAAAAAAAAACCTACCATAATGTTAGCCACATATCAGATTAATTAATCAACGTGTGTCGCTGGCGTCAATTTTTTATTTTCTTAAAGCTTTGAATTTGAATTCGAATTTATTTATTTATTTTTGCTTTTTGGTTGTCTCTGCCAATGGACGTCAACAGCTGGTGGCATTTTAATTTAATTTAATTTTCATCTCTTTATCGAAATAGTTTTTGTTGTGTCTTCGCCTCTGTGGACATTCCTTTTGTGTGTGGGCAAACGCGTCACGCCAAACGTTTCGGGTGAATCGATAGCCCGGCCAACGTGTCGTATGCGCAACACTTATCAATTCAAATCGTGCAGGGTGCAGCCGCAGTTGCTGCTGCCACTGTAAGCAGAAGCCCCGCAAGTGTCTAGCAATATTGCTCGATATTGTTGTATATATAAAATAAAACGAAAAACATACCATATAAATAAGCATACACGTATAAAAGACAAAAGACACACTAATAAGTAGGCAAGGGGATGGGCGCCAAAAGAATGCCAGAACTAATGGAGGCGCCAATTCAATGTCATTATTGATGTCATTCTGTTTTCTATTTGTATTTTTATGGTTTTATAATCGCCATTTGAGCAATGACACTTTGGTATTAACATAATGAAATTATGGTCTATGGAAATACCTTTGACTGAAGTGTTTCACATACATTTATCTATTCAGCGAGGTGTTCACTTGGTTGTGGTTACTTTACTTATTTCAATTATACCTAAAATTTAAACGAAAAAACGTACAAAGCGTATAGCAAAAACGAAATCTACGGTCAATTCTAAGAAAATTTCACCAAGAAACCATGGGTCTAAAATGAATTCCTAGTCCGCGCAAATCGACTTCAAATATTTATATTACATTTTCCCAAAAACAAGTTAGAAAGTCGGTGAAGCCCGACTATAACATACTCTGTATCCCCCAAAGCTTGCATTTATCTGATAAATTTAATATAGCAGCCACACAAAGTGATAAAGAAGTCATAAAGTGAGTCCAGTGCTGCCCATCAACGTTGAACCGGTGCTACCCATCAAAATTTTTTGTTTTCCGTATAACTCTGCTATCGTTCATCCGATCTTCATAATTTCTTTGGCGAATCGATAAATAATCATGATTACAAGATATCTCTAGAAGGTACTAACCATCTATCTGAAAAACTGTGGGGGAGACATGAGGTTTTTCTGCATTGCGGGGGCGGAAGGGGGCGTGGTATCCTGTGAAATAAAAATTAATCTGCCTCTGCATCTACAAGAAGTATTTGT
>JAEIFU010004005.1:0-20992 GCA_018904235.1 Lordiphosa stackelbergi | reverse complement strand
TAAAATTCTGGTGTGTACAATTACGCTTAGTAAAGGGTAATTGTAAGTCAGCTCTTATTTTCTGATGCGTTGCAGTTGCAGAGAAAGATATCTTTTGATTATTATTACTTGATCGATTTGTATTATATTTCTGCTTTAAATTGATTACATCATCCACTGCAGATGGAGATCGTTTCAATGGCAATTTGCCTATTAGACATGCCAGTATTCTTGTAAGCAGGGATTTTGGCTGTTTCTTTAAATGATAATGTTTTTCCCTTTACCATATTAATATTAAGGGAAATTTTCAATAGGATATAATTTGTATCTGTTTAAATTAAACACGTATACATTATCAAACTATCAAATTAAGAAAATTTTGCACCTTTTTCTTACTTGAGGACTTGAAACACACTGCCTTTAATAGAATTTTGCTTCAAAACGTTCACAAACTCTGAATAATGGGCAAGCTTTAGCCTAAACTAACTGTTAATGCTCTCTTTAAGCTAAAAATAGAAATAGAGAGACCAATTTAAAAGGAAGAATAGGATTGGAAGATGCCTTCTCGTTCCAATACATTTTAAGGTGACTAAACGGACCTGAATTTAATTGAATTTACAAGAGTTGTGCCGATTTTTTTGAACTAGTTCAAATGAACTAGTCATTAAAATGAACTAATGCACTAGGTCTTGGTTTTGAACTATAGTTAATTTTTTGAACTATGTATTTCTCACATTTTGAACTATAGTTCGTTTTTTGAACTGTAGTTCGTTTTTTAACTATAGTTCATTTTTTTTTATCACTAAAGCCAATTTTAAGGCGTTTACTCATTGTCTGATACATGGGATATTATAATATAGTAGGCCTGCATTTCATAATGATGTTCTATGAATTTAACAAGCTATTCACATTGAAACACTACTAGACTATCTCAATGCCAAAGTTTGGGTTTGTCGAGCCAACACAGCAACAGGTGCGAAGAGTTGCCACGTCCAGGACAGAGATTCGTCAACATACTGCGGCCGCTGTGCTTCACAATGTGTCCATTACCCACGAGTCCTACAACATTGACTCATTGATCGCAGATCTCCAGAACATTTATCGTAAGCGTACCCTGGTGGCCATTGGCACCCACGACATGGACACATTTAAACCGCTTAACCAAACTCAGGAGATGACTGGCCTACAGTTGATGGACTTCTATGGCCATTTTAAGCAATATGTGCTCATCATTCGTGGCTGTTCCGTCTATACAGTGATCTATGGTGCCAAATGTGTGGTTCTCTCACTGCTGCCAATCATTAATGGTGATCGATCGAAGAACTTGCCTAAAAACGTGTTGTTCGAGTGCACAGCCACAATCTAGCCAAGGCCTAGGAGGTACATTGTTTCTTTACCGAGCATTGTACCCAGAAATTTACAGTTGAGCTTAAAGTGGTCCAACCAGAAGATAACATCGTCTTTACTCCAGAGGAAAAAATGTCGGTAAAGCGCGCCAACGCCTATATTGGCTGACATGTTAACCTGAATTTTCTTAGAGGCAGGGGTAAAGGGAGACTCCCTGATTGTGTAAAGATTCCCCCACGCGACATGTGTGATCCATGGCTGCGACTTCTATGAAGACATAGCCACATTACAACATTAAGAAATCCCATCCAGCATTTAGCATATAGCAAAACAGTTTCCTTTCAACAAACTGACAGAGCAACTGCACGAGCAAGCAACGATATGAACTACAAATAATGAACTAGAGATCAAAAAATGAACTATAGTTAAAAAAAATGAACTATAGTTCAAAAAATAAACTATAGTTCAAATGAGCTTTAGTTCAAATGAACTTTAGTTGAAAATATGAACTATAGTTCAAAAAATGAACTATTGTTCAATAAATGAACTATCGTTCAAAAAATGAACTATAGTTTAAATGAACTATAGCTCATGAAAAATCGAACTACTGAACTAGGACAATAAAATGAACTAAAATTTCCACTCTATCATACTATGCCAACATGGCGACATATTCAGGCGGGCATGAGTAAATAAAGCAAAGCTTACAGGCAGGGGGCTAATTTTGGAGAAAGTCCAATTCGAAAGTTCGTTTTAGTAAATACTTAAAAAAGCTTCTCTCTAGGAAAGCCATAATCACCCTGGGATCACCAATTTTTGGAAATAAACGAGACCCCAACGGTGCTGAAAAAGCCGCTCCCAGTGCGATAATTTCTCGCTCATCAGTTACAAATTCGTTAAGCGACCGTTTTTTAAGATCTCGTACTTTTTCCGTAAGGCGTTCCAAGTGCGAAGAATTCCGGCAGACGGCAAACTGATCTTCAAGTCTTCGCCAGGCTTCTGTTTACTTGCCGCCGTATCACTTTTCTTGTTCTCCAAAATTTATTTGACTCTACAAAGCCCACCAGCCGAAGAAAAGTTTATCCCTCTTTCCTTTCGATGCTTCAACTTGATTCATTATTGCTAGCAATTTTAATGTACTTTTTTTTGCTAAATGATTAAAAGCAATAGAATTAAGAAAACCAAAACAAACCCTGATTCGTTGACACGTCGAATATCGGTCGAACCTCCGGTAAGTCTCGTTGAGAAAACCAAATGACATAACGGAAGTTATCCCGCCCGGCAAATTTGACCGGCCGGTACCTAACCGCAACTTTTGAGAAAATGGGCCTTAATTGGTCTATTTAGCCAAATTCTCATACAAATTTGTCCCATTTTTCCTTCACCTTGTACTGAAGGGTAATACCTTCTGGGTAACCTTTGGATTTTCTGTCTTGTAACACTAAAAACATAAAAGTATCGCATCCAAACACTTGCACACATTTTCACAAATGTTGCATCCTGTTCGAAATTTCAAGTGTATTCTTCCCTGGAGTAGAGTTGTCAGCATCGTCAAGTTCCTACCATTAATCGGCTGTCGTCACTATAACACCTCTGATCGCAGTGATCTTTACATGTCATTACCCACCAGTCATGTACCTGACTTAGTAAAATCATTGAAACCTCTACCCCTGCCAGATCTAAGGCAGTTACATTGCTGGGATGACATTGAAAGCAACACATCAACTTATCTACGTCATGATCCTGAACCACTGGTGGTTCTTACACCTCAGGAACTAACTATGCATCGTTCATTGACAATGAAAGATTTGAACAGTCACAAACGGGCGGCGAATAAGATTTATGCCCCACAACGTGTTTATGCTCATGTTTTGGTTGTGGCTGGTGCGGATCATATACCTGGCTGTCCTTTCCAACAAAATGGGCAATTCCTTTACCTTTGCGACTATCTAAAACCGGGAGCAGTACTGTTACTGCAGCGTAATCACCGAAAACAAGTGACGACTTTTCTGTTTGAGGCTACCGAAAAGTTGGATCCGAAAGTAGCTAAGATTAGACGCAAGCTTTATCATGTGGATAAAGTTTATGCCATGTCCAAACTAAAGGAAATTTTGTTGGATGTGGTTAAGCATTTAAATGCCGAATTGTGGTTTAGCCGGACACAGAATAATCGTATAAATCGTATTGTTAAGGAGGTGGCTTATGAGTTGGCTAGACCCCTAGACTGCCCACGTAAAGTATTGCTGTACACCAGATCCTTTAAGACCCGACGGGAATTGCAGACCCTGCGCAAAGTCAACTCCATAGCCTCGCAGGCTTTAGAAGAGCTAATGGAAGAGCATAAATTTTATGATCAGGAACAACAACTCCGAGCTATCTTTGATTATAAATGCCGCCAGAATTATGCCATTCCGCTACCCATGAAAGCTGTTCGATCTGGTGGTTTATGGCTAACGGAGGCAGAATGTCAATATGCTGGCTATTATGGTGGCCTCAGTCGGTGTTGGCCCATCTGTGGTAGGTTTACACCACCGCAAAGAGTGCTCAGTGATGTATTGCTGGACATACGACAAGAGCTTTGCGAATTGATTCAAGCAGGCAGGAAGTCTTCGGTGCTTAGTCCTCTGCAGCTGCATGCAGCCTATTTGATACTCTTGGCTAATCATTTGAAGGAATTGAGATTGTTGTCCAAGAGCGTCAATAGTGCAGAGGAGATCTATCGCGTGGCTTGCAAGTATAATTGCTCTTCTGTGGTGGTTAAACATGTAGATCTAGATCCCAGAGAAGCGAGTGTCGAAAATCTCGAACTACCCCTCAGGCCGGGCCAGGTGATATCACTAAACCTGGCCGTATGCATACCCAATAATTGTTCACAAGCTTACCCTGAGTTTCGAGGAGTATATTGTATGCTCGGTGATAATCTGTTCATCAAAGAAAACTACAGCGTGGAGCTTTTGAATACAAATTGCGTCTGTAAGCGACAGGATGTGGAATTATTGCGTGGAAATGGCATACATGGCCATGGCCGGGAGACAGCAAGAAGACAGAGTGAATTGTGTGAGAATGTAAAGACCAGAGTGATACAGTAGTAGTATTAAGTGTGGCGTCTTTTGATAAGCCAGCCGGCCAAGGCATTTTCCCTGAAATCCGAACATTGATAAGAAAGCTGAACGCTTTGGCCGATAAGACCTGAAACTGACTTAATTCCTTCAATATTTTTTCATACATTTGGCATTAAATGTTTATTTTTTGTATTATAAACAAATCGATTATGTTTGGTTACGCTTTTTCGGTGCAGGTTAAACGAAAATATTACGAGGGCGGTTCGTTCTTTATTTTAATAAAAAATCCGAAAAGCGAAAATTATATTTTTTATTTCATATATATGCGAAGATTTATGGCTAAGTGAATTGTCCATTTTATCATATAGGCTTGCGCAATTTCCCGACTTATATCTATAAGTTAACTTATGAACAAAACAAAAATTTTTTTGTTTAAAGGGCAGTTTCCACGGATAAGGGCGGTATCGGGTAGATAATAAAAACATATAAAAAACCCCCTCCAACCCCGAAAAAAGGGGGAAAAAAAAAAACCCAAATAAAAAAAACAGCCGCGTAATTTGTTCGTTTGGCCATTTCATAATCGGTTTCCACTTTTCGGGATAAATAGCTTACGTTTGCCACTACGTTATGTTAAACAAATAACGTAGCTTTAAGTGCTGTTAACGCCTTTTTTTGTGGCGACGAAACGAAAATAGGTTTTGATTCTAGTTTGTGCGGGCAAGACAATAACAACAACAAATTAAAAATGAGCGCAGCATAAAAAGACTCTGGGAGAAAACGTCGCCCAATGACAAAAATGCATTTAAAGTTATACGAAAATGTGAATTCATACTTTATAGTTGTAAAACAAGCTCCCGCTATTGATTGGTGCTTTTATGGCCACATATTTGCCATCAATTGCTCTAATGAAGTTCTGAAAATTCCAAACCTCCTTGAACTTCTTGGCGTCTTGCAGCATGCCACCCTTACTCCATGGAGCTATCTCATCCTTCAGCTCCGCGCAAATGGCATCACATACTTTGTCAATAAGGACGCCCATCCTACTTGCTGATCCGATATGACGAGGACACATGACGTTGTAGTTCTCCGGACGCCAAATACCTAGTTTCACAAGGTAGAAATAAGTCAACGAACCTAAGTTATCTCAACAGCGCCAATCGTTACTCCAAAACTACTGCCAATTTCAATTGAGGTGGTATGCAATCCGCGCGAGACATGCTCTTGGACATCTGATATTTGAAAAAGCTTTCCGAAGCATGTGTAGCTCATAAGGAAGCTCTCGTGAAAGACATCAGGATTTTGAAATTATCCATTCAAACTTCTAGGAATTACTACTCACATCTTTGAAATAGCGCCCTTTGCACATTTCACGCCAGATATCTGTGCTTCCCCTTCTTCCTTTGTTGCTCCTCTTTCTGCCACTCCACAAAGGTGGCGGCCAGATTTGCCACATTAAGTTGCAGCAATAAAAAGTTCGCTTCAATAGTGATATTAATTAATAAGAAATCAATATAGAAAATATGCATAATTATGCACCTTCTTACAGGCGTATATGTACTTCCTGTACTCACCGTGTAACCATCATTGATATATCTTTATTTAAATTTCATTAAATTATTTTTGATTTGTTTACGAACTGTTTTTTTTTCAGCGCCAAAGCAGCGCAAGGTTACTTTGAATCGTTTATCGATAGGAAAAATTGTGTTATCGTGTTAATCAGTGGCTTAGCAGACTCTGTAAAAGTATCAACTTTCCACGAGAGATACTTTTTTCGCGCAGTGGATACCGCCCTTTAAAGGGCAGTTTCCACGGATACTGAAAAATTTCTCGTGAAAAAGTTGATATTCCGCAGATTCTTAACAGAGTCTGTTAAGCCGCTGCTTTTAACACGATAACACCCTTTTTCTATCGATAAGCGCTTAAAAGAAACCTTGTGTTTATTTTTGCACTGTTAAATGAGCCGCGAACTTATAAACAACAAAATCGCATACAACATATTTTGTGTGCTTTTTGAATAAATTATTATTATTAAATGAAATAAATAACACATTAATTTTTCTTATCATTATTCCATTTTATAAGCTGCAGTATGAGCGCAGTAAACTCCAATTAAACGTCGGTAATTGCCTCATCCGACATTTTCTGTGTGACTCTTCTATGAAACGCGCTAGATATTGCTATTAGGCAACGTTTTCTGCCGAAATCTTTTTAGCTTCGCTCATTTTCAATTTGATGTTGCTGTTGTTGTTCCTCTTGCCCGCACAAATTTGAGTCGAAACCTATTTTTGTTGCGTCTCCACAAAAAAAAAACGTTAACAGCACTTAAAGCTACGTTATTGTTTTAACATAACGTAGTGGCAAACGTAAGCTTTTTTTGCGATGAGTGGAAACCGAATATGAAACAGCATTCTTGACATCCGCTTGGTCTATTTTTCATTTGGTCCTGTTGAAAAATCCTTTCATCGTGTTTGAAGGTTTATGCCCAATTTGTATGTTTTGATTGTCGTAGCAATTTGATCGTGCGAATCGTTCTGATAGCTTAGGTATTCTTCTATTATTTACGTTTTTGTGTCTTTTCAGCAATGACTCAATTACCCACATAGGGCTATGGCTGTCTGATATGTTTTGACGCTGATATTAATTGATAAATATACCCAAGTGCCGTATTCAATATCATGCTTCTTGCATATTTTGAATTAATGTTGATAATCCGTCCTGAGGCTGTTTCATGTACCATTTTGTTTTTAAAATGTTGCCGTGTCTATTTATTGTGGTCTCTAAATTAGGTAATTTTCCGCCTTCTTCTAGTTCCAATGTGAATTTAATGTTTTTCTATCAACCTGACCTCGCGTCTCCAGAGTAGTTTGCACTTCGTCCTCCCTCACTATAGCAAACAAATCAAAGCAAGTAGTTTGTGAGTACTCGGGGTTGATCCTTTAGTTTTAGTAGTTTTTAGTAGTTTAGTTGTTCGCTAAGTATCTACATAGTTCGTGAGCTGGTGAACCTATCGAGGACCAAATCTGTCGTAATGGGGATCCTTCTTCATGGATTTCAACGAATGACTAATATCAGCGACAAAACATATCAGACAGCCAATGAATTAGATATAAAAGTAATTTTGTCAAATAATGATTTCGCTATGTGGGTAATTGGCAAGTCACGCATCCACCTAAGCTATCAGAACGATTCGCACGATCAAATTGTTGCGACAAACAAAACATACAAATTGCGCATAAACCTTCAAACACGTTGAAAGGATTTTTCAACAGGACCAAATCAAGAATGGACAAAGCGGATGACAAGAATGTCATCTACAAGATACCATGCGAAGGATCTAAAGACGATAGTTGAAACAAGGTCTAAATAGGAACAACAAAATTAAAGTTAAAAACCTGTATAGCGCAACATAAATCTGACTATAAGCTACGTCATTAAACACACATACAAAAAATAGAGGCAAGCTAACTTCGGCTCGACCGAAGTTTATAATACAGTGTTTAAATTGCTTCAGTCGAAGTAGCAAAAGTCTCAAAATTTTTACTGATCAAAATCAACCCTGCTTCTGCTTCTGCTTTTGCGAAATGCAGAAAGCAAAAGCATCAGTCAGCGGCCAAAATGATTTTTGACAAAAGCAGGCAGCGGCAGAAGTCGACGCTTTATCATTTTGTACTTTCATTTTTCTGGTGTTCTGGTTTTGCCCTTGGAGCATACATGCCTGCCACTTTTTCAACAGATCGTTCCTATGACAGCAATTTGCTATAGTCATACGGCTTAAATCAAACTTGGCAGAATTGTCAGATCAGTAACAACTTTGGGAGCAATATCATTGAAAAAATAGTTTTTCCTACTAAGAACTTATTTTCAGAACTACCTTTTGTGCGGCAGCTATACTATACAGTAGTCTGATTTTCATAAATCTTGGTGGAGTTATGTGAAAGCATAGAAAACTTATAAATACAAGATTTGGGAGCGATAGCTTTAAAAACAAAAAGTTGTTCTCACTAAAACTAGCCGGTTCCGACAAATGTGCAGCGTATTTGTACCAAAAGGCTTCGTGCAAACTTTGGTTAAGATAGCTTTCAAACTGACGGAGGAGATAGCATAGAAACAGACGGACGGACGGACAGACGGACATGGCTAAATCAACTCAGCTCGTCACGCTGATCAAGAATATATATACTTTATGTGGTCGGAGATGCTTCCTTAAAATTACAATAGTGAAGTAAATATTTGTTTAGAGCAGTAATGCCCAAAATGTCATTCGCCTATCACATGTGATAGGAAGTCAGACGCATAGAGAGAGTAGCCCATGTTTGACATAATGACGTTTACTTCGTGTTTCGCTGCTACACACACAATCGCAAAGCTTGATAGTGTGTGTTTGGGCACTACTGATTTAGAGCGATACATAAATGCCTGTCATTTACTTTTTAAAGAGTATTTCATGTAAGTGTTGCCTGCGGCTACGCCTGAGGTGGTCCCGTCCGTAGGCTTCAATTTTGGTCGGTAGCAATTGTGACTAGATTCTCCCTGACTGGTCCAAAATGCGAGATTAATTACTCAACAAACTAGAATCTCAATTGGTCCATGGTTGAAATAACATGTCAACCAAGACCAATTCTTCCATTTTGGCCATAAAAAAGGCGGTAATCATCGTATTTACTGTAACGTTGCAATTTTCATTATTTTTGAAAAAGTAAAGCGGCAGTGATGTGCCGGCCATCAAACCGCACCAAACAGTGTTATTTTTCAGGGTGCATTGACAGGTCTTGAGCTGCCTCTGGCTGCTCTTCAGACCAAATTCGGCAATTCAGTTTAATGACGTACTCATTAATCATAAAATGGGCCTAAGTGAGCTTTTGATCTTTACTTAACTTTTCTAAGGCCCATTCAGCAAACAAACATGGAAGGATACCCGACCTCAGTTCTTGCACCAGCTTTATTTACGTTCGTAAAATATTCCAGGTGGTCGAATAATACAATCGACGAATTGACAAATTGCGATCTTCAGTGATACTGGCCGATACAGCAGCAGTAGTCCATTATGACGACCATAAAATGGGCGTAATTGGCAAAACACATATCTCAAAGAGCATAAATTTCGTTTGTTATACTATGCATGGTGAAATGGTAAACCTTACTGAGCATTTTTAGCCTTGCCACATGTGATGAATCAAATAATTGTCACTGATCCAACCAAATAGCTTAAAAATCGCCCTTTTTATACATTTCTTTTTAATTTCACAATCTTCGATCTACTTATTATTGACCCTTCAATTGTTGACTTATTTAATTAGAGCTATTCACTCAGTTAAACAGCCAGAAACCTACATTCCAATGCGTAGTTGCTACTTACCTCTATTTGATTATTTATCAAAGTTTATATAAAAGCAACTACTGTAGATACGAGCATTTTTCACCTTCGATATGGATTAACTTAGTTTAAAATTTAATTTTTATAAGGAAGATAAAGGAATAGTCATAGAAAATACTAGATTAAAATATATATTTTTACTAAATGGTTTTCAAGTGACGCATCATTCTTTCTTCTTCAGGCCACTTTGTGTTTAATTAGACTCGTCTAATATTTATGGACTCTTGAGAACTTGACAACCGCCTTCTTTTCTAATCGAATTTATTAACTTTGAATTGTTCGCTGCGCCTTACCCACCGTTTGCTCTTCTGGGCTGCTTTTGTTTTTTTTTGTGTTTATCACTGCAATAACCAGTAGAACTTATAAATAGCCATAACTACACCCATTCAAAACATACATACGTGCATACAAATGTCCATATGTATATTTATGACTGTTGTATTTCAAAACTGAGCACATGAATTGCAAATGACAAGTTTTTGCACTTGAAAAAGAAAGTCCGACAAAATTCTTTATCTTTGGGCTATATTCAATTTCATTAATGGTTTTCTCAATAAACTACAGAGAATAATTATTGCTATCAAATCAATTCAAACACGTTAATCAAGTGACAACATTACCACATTAAATAAATTATTTGGGTAGACCAGACCCCCGCCTCTCCACGGCAGTGACCAAATAGAGGTAAGTAGCTACTAGCTACAACTGACAGTTATGTAAGTATTGTATTTAGCTTGAAAAGAGGGAGCTGACTGGTTAACTGAACTGGTCAACAAATAGAGCTCAAATTACAAATGTCTACAATTAAATGGTCAAACGATAAGCAGATCTAAGATTGTGGAATGTGAAGAAAATATAAATAAGACATGGTTTATTTTCAAATTGTTTAATTGATACTATAATGCATAGTTTAGGTTGAATATCAAAGAAATATGTCAAGAGATTCCCTAGTTATGTGCGAAACACAAGAAATACGGATCAGTTGACAATATCTTATAGCTTCCATAGGGACGATCGGACGAAGAGTTGGTTCTAGTGGAAAAACTATTTTGCCATCAAAATTAGGGTTTTATTTGAAGGCTGGAAACATAGGTAAATAACTAAACGTAGGAAAAGCTAAACTCAGTAGTGCCATATGGAAAATTAGTCGGATAGCGCCTGTCAAAGGCTGTGAAAATAGCTGCGCTTCATCAGAAATCAAACCAGTGGATTGCATAATTTCTAAAACTCTTGTTAAACGATTTTGTTTCGTTCAACTCTAGGCGCTTCCCCAGCAATAAAAAAAGCAGCAACCGCGGGAAAGTTTGTAATTACATATTTGTGCACTCCACTGACTTGTAAGCAACAGGGGTTGTCAACACAAAATAAATTATTTGGCGGGGTCAGAGTTTATTTTTTAATTCGTAACCCGATAAAATTGGGTATTATTGGCTTAAAAATTATTTCTTTAACTCAGTATTGTAAAACGCTTTCAGCATTTGGTTTAGAAACTTTAAAAATAAAGTATATCCAACAATTATTCAAATTAGTTTTGAAGCTAACAACCCTAGGCGTGGCTACAAAATTACTTCCAGTCAGCTGTATTTTTGCCCCAGCGACTCCGAAGTTAACTCCGAAAAATGAAATCTCCGACATTTGTGGAACACTTCGACTTTTGGATTGGTTGATTTCAAAAACAACTGACCCCCAAATCTCTAGAGATTTCCTGGAACACATCGGATTAACAATTTTAGAAAGTCGTTCAGAATTTTTTATTCTGTCAGTCGAAACCTATAAAAGCCTCTATAGATCTTCGATTCCAAAGTTTATTAAATGATTTGCAAACATTTTTGAGACAATTTGGTATAACCGAATGAGAGTATGGTTGAATTCACCTCAAAATATTTTTAAAAAGGCTGACAAAAGCGACATTTGTCCATTTCCGAGTTGCCATAATATTTTTCATTAATAGTCAAAGTCATTCCAGCCTTAACAACACATTTGGAAATATTTTTTATAGACTACACAGAGAAAAAAACGAGAACATTGTACTCAGAATGTGTTCTTACAAACGTTACCAAAAACAATGCATGAACGGGTTTTCTCGAATGTAGTGATATGTTCTCACTTCAAAAACAATTTTTTGAGAACGTAAAAACTCAAATTGAGTTGATATTGTTCCGTTTTTGAGAACATGATTTGAGTTGATATTGTTCCTTTTTCAAGAACATTTTAAGCTCAACGGGGAAAAAAGTTTGATTGAACTTCGACCAGGTGTGGGCGAAAATTGGGGGAGGGGAAAAAGTGTGGTGGTAGGGGGGGGAGGGGGGGCCAAAAACAAAACAGATAGGGATAAAAACCCTGCACCCATATATTCCATATACGAACCAAAAACATCGCTTCAACGACCCACTCCACCTGACTAGTTTCATTTAAGTTTTTTAGAGCGCAAGTTTTGTATAGCGCTAGTTTTGTTCTTCGCTTGAGGTCTCTTCTCTTGAACTCCTTAGTGAGCCCGTTGTAGCAACGGTTTGCGAGCGTGATTCTTCTTCGGATGTTGTTGTCGCCGGTTATCAACGTTCCGAGGTAGGCAAAGTCCTCTACAACTTTAAAGTTGTACTCTCCCATTGCAACAGATTGCCCAAGGCGCGTGGACTTCTTTTTCGAGGACACTAGGGACTTCGTCCGACTGCTTCTCAATCTCTGAAAACGCCATGCTTACCGCCCGTTCGGTATTGCCGATAATGTCAATATCATCGGCGTATGCGAGTAGCATTACATCTTTATTAAAGATGGTGCCCGATCTGTTGGCATTTGGGCACCGGCGGAGTATATACTCCATCAGCAGATTAAAGAAGTCACACGATAAGGTATCACCCTGCCTTAAACCTCTTTTGGTATCAAAAGGCTCGGAGAGGTTCGTTTCTATTTTGACGGAGCTTTGAGTGCTTCTCAACGTCATCATGCAAAGTCGAACGTATTTTGCAGGTATACCAAAGGTAGACAGGGCTTCAAAAAACCTTGACCTTATCGGTGTGTCGAAAGCGGCTTTGTAATCGTTTCATCGTGTTTCTCTCATTGGTTTTCTCCAGGATTCAGGCTTAACAGTAAACTGCATTCTAAATATAAGTTACTTTTTTCAATAATATTGTGAAATTCATGGGCTGAATCAAGATTCGAACCAAAACCTTCGCCTAAAATCGATCCTCAAATTTAGGAACGTTTACCATTTGGTACTGCCTAATCGGAAGATACGCCGCGAGGCTTGACATCAGACACAATGAATTTTGGAAACGCTGGAATTCAGTGAATGAAGAGGAGAGTGTACAGCACCTCTTCTGTCACTCTCAGCAGAAGCGACTCGCAGTTTCGGGTTGTCTCTTCCTAAACGATTTGTCAGACATCTCTAAAAGTGGTGTTGCCCCTTTGCTAAAATTCGTGCTACTTTGTTTAATGGGACAGAGCCTCCCTCTACGATCACAGAGTAGAAAGGGTTATATGGTAAGACAACGGGCCTTCAATGGCCTAAGTGTAGAAATGGGATCTTCCCATTTCAACCATTGCAACCTAACGTAACCGTCTGTGGCCCAGTGGTTAGTGTGCTGGACTGCTGGGCGGGGGTCCATTCGCTCTAAACATCTAATAGTAACAATTTCTTTTAGAAACTAGTTTTAAATGTCCCATATAGTAAAAAACCTGAGATCAAGAATTCTCAAACTTTGCCGTTCGGATCCTGCGTTAAACTGTGGTTTGCAGCCCTTGTGATACAATTAAAAACAGAACCTAGGCTTAACAGGGGTTACAATTACCTACTTAGATTCAAGCATGATATTCAAAACGACCCAAAAAATTCTACGATTTGTTTACCTAATTCCATTTTGATTCGGTTCCGTTCGCGTATACGTAGATTTGTGTGATTCTTCAATTGATAGGAACGGTTTAAATCAACATAGTTTCCATGCCATTTCCATCTAGGTCAACGTATTCTGTATTTGTCAGTGGATCTTTTCATTTTGTTTGATTTTTAATTGTTGTTCCTCTCTCGCTCTCTCTGTTCTATTTTCAGATTGATCAAAAATGAGACTGGACGCGCCATATTGCGTGTAATATCTGGACCGAAAGCATTTAGAGTTGTACTCTTTACGCGTCTAACGCCCATTCCGTTTGGATTGCAGAATGTGATATTTGGAGTAAGTGGAAAAGCACAAAAACAGCACAGAACAAAGATTTCTATAGAATTTCTTCAGTTTATTTTTTCGAATTTGATTTCCGACTCGCACACACTCACGCCTCGTGCATATATAATGAGTTAAGCAGCGCCATTGTGTGACCCCAACTCCCCCTCTTTCTACACATTCGGTATAATTTTTATTTAAACAACTGAGCAAACCTTACGACAATTTCCAGTCACACTTGATAATTGCTAAGACGAAAAAAACGTTTGCTTATTAGTCACAGTTTACACTTGAACTTGATATTGAACAACTCTAGCCTTTGAATGTATATTTATTTATTTCAGATCAGTTCAATTAACACACGGGACTATCATGTGGCCACATTTTTAGGTTTGCTGCCCGCTCAGACCATAAATGTGTATTTGGGCTCCACGTTACGTTCGATGCATGAGGTTTTAAATGACAATGAGACCAAATTGACGGGCTACATTAGTTTTGTGTTTGAGGTGAGTGAATGGAAAATTTCTTTGATGGCTATTGATTTTCTTGGCAAAAAAAAAACAATCAAAAAACCCAGTAAACATTGCGTGCTTTAAAAAATTGACCTTGATGTTTTAAGTTAAGAACTGCATTGAATTGGTTCAGCCTAAAAGTATGCAAAGCTTTGTGTGGGCTCTCGAATATCGTAAAATGACTTGGACTTGGTATGTAGCCGTTGAAAATAACATAGCGTTGATTAACATTGATCAAGAAACTTGTGTATTTGGTTTGTAATCAATGGGCCACTTTTCACTATTAAAAAAAAAAAATGCCCCTTGGTCGAGTTATAAGAAAATAATTTATTTAAAACATGTCTGTGGTTTTTCAAATTTTTACATTTTTAATTTTTAAGTAGTTGACGTCAGAGGTCCGGAATAAATCTCAACACATATTTTCAAAGTGTTTCTCACTGAAAAAAAAAAAAAATCTAAGCAATTTCGGTTTCTCACTGAGTTTAATTTTTTTTTTTCTTTATTTGTGTTTCTGTTAACCGAAAAATTGTTGGAGAAAAATTTAACTGTATTCAATAACACTTTGAAAATCAAATTATTTAAAGTGTTTTTGATAACGGTTATAATTAATATAACAGAAAAACGAAAGTAAATAAAGATACGGAAAATTTCTCTATTAGTTATGTAATGATAATTTACTTAATATTAGATGTAATTGAAATTTATATGTTTGGGAGCGAGCAGTCCACCAACAAAAACAGTAAAAAACCAACCTTATCAGATAAAATGGAGTCAGCAGAACGAACCTGCATATGTGGGCTAATACTGCGTTGCGGACGTTACATTTGTTACGGAGCTTTAATTTGCTTGTTAGAATTGATGCAGCTGGCGTCCACATTGGTATATTTTAATCATTTTTGCAAAATGCAGTTCTTTAGGGTACTTTCAAACCCAATTTAAATAAAAGGTTATGTTTCTGAAAAAGTTATGCTTGTTTAAAAGTTCCGTTGCGGACATTACAAAAATGGAAGTCGACCTTGAGGTTTATGTACATTTCCACATTTTTTAGCGAATTTTGCTTAATAAAGTAAAAAAAAGAATCAATAACCAAAAATTAAGTGGAATAAATGACCATTTCAACCTGACTTTCAAAAGGGAATGATAAGTCTTCCCGTTATTACGTTGCGGACGATACACTTTCCATTAAGACAAACCTATAAAAAAATTTTTTTCATCCGATTGACTTGAAACTTGGTTTGTAAGCATTGTATGCGAAATAATTCGACACGTGTTTTCCCGATTTTCGAAATCGCCCACGTGCCGGAAAATTCTGCATGCAAAAAATTATTTTTCATCCGATTGGCTTGAAACTCGGTTTTGTGGGATTAAATTCGATTTCATTTGTGATTTCATTTTCGATGTTAGATGCTACCGATTTTGCTGTTTGCCCTTGATATTTATCAATTATTAAAATTAATATAATTTTAACACACTTTTTGTTACTTTGAGGTTATGTTTTCAGTTCTCGACCACCTAGGCAATTTCAAGCCCAGATTCAGATTCAGCAGGCAAAAATCCATTACAACCACCTATTTCCACCTTATAATATTAAAAAATTTTTTTGAGTAATTTCATGCCGTTGCGGACGTTACACATTTTGGCATTAATTTTTTTCAAAAATGTACCAATAAGGCATTTTTTTCATCAGATTAAAGGGCATGACAAACTCTGTTTATTAAGCCAGTTTGGAAAACCAGAGTAATTAAAATTCATTCTGTTAAATTAAAAAACCCTCACAGCGTTGCGGACATTACACACAGTAAACCGATTTGTAGTTTAAATTTTTAATACATATTAGATATCTTACAAATATAATAGTACCTTTAATTGAAGAAAATGAATCAAATTTTAAGAACAGCTAAGCTCAAAATACTGAAACGACTGTTTTTACCATTTTTTGAGCAATATAAAAATCCTTTTTTTCAAAAATTAATACAAGCAGAGAGGTAAGTGCGAAACATGCCTCTGCAACAAACCACCGTAGAACAATATTGCTTACATATTTTAAAGAAGCTTGAATATGTATCCTATTATTCATTAACAAACATTTGGATTTTGGACAGCTTTAAATTTCAGCCCTTGGTTTAAAAATTTTCAGATTAGCCCCATATGTTTTAATTTGCAAACATCTGCTTCAGTGCCAAGCAGGTCTCGATCGCGCCACAACTGTACCTGCTGCGCTCAGCTGGCATAAATGGCAAACTTCAGAATGAAAAATGAGTTCTTAGATCGAACGAGCATGGTCATCCGCGACCATTTATCGCGGTTGAGTATTGTGGTATCACGGCTATGTATTTATATTAGCGATCTATTAAGGTGTGATATATCACAGCTCTATGTAAAACTCGCATTTCTGCGTAAATTCGCATTTCTTCCGTGTGTAGCGCTTCTTTTAATGACTGTTTAATGCATTCGCATTGTTTATTAAGTGTGACCATTTGAGGTTTTGAAAAGCACCTTCTTAGGCACTTGTACTGGAAATCCAGTAGCTGTGAACTGCGATTACGCATTGATCCTTATATGATTTATGGTCTTAGTGGTAAATCTACTGCTAGGCAGTGATCAGTTAATATGCCTATAAGCAGTCTGCAGTCTCTTACCTGTAGGCTGCAGCGTATAGTGTGTTAGTTTTTTTGTCTCTCTCTTTTTAGAGATTCTGCAGCCGGTCATGTTCTTCCACTTTTCCTCTGCTTCTTTCCGCTATATCTTCCATCTTGCTGTATAGCGTCTGTAGGAGATGGTATGTTTAGTGTTGCTTCAATTTAAGTCACGACCCTGACTTTTAAGAGTGTCCGCCCATTTTCGTTTCCGTAATGCCCTGGTGGCTGAGATCCAGTAGATTTGCACCTTGCTGGAGGTGCGCGAAGGGAATCTATTGCTTCTCTGCGCAGAACATTTTGGAGTTGATGGCGTAAACTCTGCGTTAACTTTGATTGATTGCCGCTTTGCTGTCTACGTATATGTTGATTTGATCGTTTGGTGCGTGTAGTTCTGCCAATTCAGCTGCTTTTCTTATAGCGAAGACTTCTGCCTGGAATATAGTGCAGTGGTTTGGCGGTTTGTAGGAAAGTCTAATTCGGTTCCTTACAGTACACGGCGGCTCCGACTCCTGAGGCATCTTTGAGCCGTCCGTGAAAGGTGCGTTGCTTCCTGAGTCAGTCACATACTCCAGTCTTCTGGTCCCAGTAATGCTGATGCGCCTGTAAAGTTGGTTCTTGGGATCATGTAGTCCGTGCTACTGTTGATCTCTCTACCCACTGTGCTGTGTCCATAGCTTTGTTACCGCCATGAGTGCCTGCCGCGCAAATACATATATAACTTGTAGTAGGATCGGTCATTATAACTGATATGAAGAGGCAGTGCGCTAGTCTTGGTATTAGGCCCCAGAAGTGCTGCTTAGCATCTTCTGTGATGCATATAGCGCATTGGTTGCCTTTTTCACCCTTTGCTCCACAGTAGGTCTCAGGATAGTTTACTATCGATTACTACTCAGGTACCTTGTATCTCTTGGTGAAGAGAATGAGGTCTCCGCATTGATGCTAAGTCCGGCTTCTGTGGTCCACTTTAGTATCTCTGAGGAGTAAAGTCCATGATGAGCCCCAGTCAGATGGACATTTCCCATGATTATTATACTTATCTCGTCAGCATATGCGGTTATCTTGAATTGCTTTCCTGCGCGAAAGCGCTGAAAATACTTCGTTGACCACAATGTTCCATAGAGAGAAATTTGGCAGGACTCCGCCCTGGGGCGTTCCGCCATGCCTCTCTTGTCATGGTGTGGTACCCCACTCGCTTGTACTCTCCTGCAGCTCAGCGGGTTATATCCAGGAGTCGAATGCCGTGTGTATTGCTAGGTCTCTTGGGCTTCGCATTATTGCTTCTGTGGTGACGTTGTTAAATGCACCCGAAATGTCAAGGAATGCTCCCAGAGACGAAATTCACAGTGGTACAGTGCCTTCTCGATGGTGGCTACTAGGGAGTGTAGCGCTGTTTCCTACAGTTTGCCTTTCGTGTAGCTATTGCTGGTTACCTTCATGGTCAGGTTCATGCCTTCTCTTATATGGAGAGTCCAGTAGTTTTCCATTGTTTTGAAGCTGGAATGTAGTGAGGCTAATGGGCCTGTAGTCTTTTGGTTGCACGTAATGCATTTCTCTGCTTTGGGCAGGGTACAACACGTACTGTCCTCCAGTAAAGGTACATATCCACCTCAAGCATGCTATAACGAGAAGGCCAAGCTCCACTTCGTCTTTGCCGAAGTTTTATACCCTTGCAAATGTTTTAATACATCAGAGTTTAAGAACGCCAGCATTAAGACAAAGAAGTTTTCTCATTTAAAACCCTTTTCGACTGATAGTTCCTATGACAGCTATAAGATATAGTCATCCAGTTGACAAAAACTTTCAAATCTATGTGAAAGCGTATAATATTAATAATCGCTGAAATGAGGAGACGTTAACATTAAAACCAGAGATTAAAACCGTAACCGAAATAATTACCCGTATTCCGCTAAAAACCTTTAAAATTTTTAAACCAGAAACCGTAACCGTAACCGAAAAAAATTTATTTCCTATAACCGTAACCGTATAACCTTTATTTACAAAACCGGTTATCAGTACCATAACCGAAACAAGTATATGGGTTAATTTCTGGTTTCCTCTACTAACATTGAACATATTATACATATGAATTTATTCACTAAAGTTGGATGCTTGTTATGCGCCGTGCTGTTAATTAAATAAACTAAACAGTCATATAGCTAGATACTCAGACAATAAAGTTTGGTCGAAGCGGAAATTGTTTTATAATTTCCCGAGCCGCTCCAAAATATTGTGCATGCTTTCCGGATACATTTTTGTGTGGGGCTGGAGGTATAAGCAGTGTTCTTTGTTTGGGAACAGACTTTGACCACTGAGACCTATATATCAACAACCCGACGCATCGGAAGATTGAATTGGCATATTTAACCAGCGGTAATAACCATTCGCATGGACCGGAGGCGGAAATATTTGTAAAATAAAATGTGTTTATGTAATGGAAGTGTGTTGCTAATTTTTTGTAGCAAAGAATCATTAGCTTTGTGATTAATTTCGGGACAAGGCGTTTTTTAATTCCTATCACAAGTACCATGCTAGCGTAATTGCCAGTTTTGCCTTTTGCGTGCTCATGGTGGAATTAATAAGGTGAAACTTAATATAGGCAAGCATTATTTCGATTAAATTATCTTGGGAATAAGCCTCAGTTCAATTTTGACAGAAATTTGCAGTGCAATGCCATATATGATCACACGCTATCACGTGCAAAAAAATGTGAAAATTAAACAAGGTTGAGGAAAAAAATCAACAATATTTCCAGATCTTTTTGAGTTATCAAAAGTACGTATTAGCAGAACCGCACCTACAAGTAAGTGTTGATTGTTTGTTTCAGGAGTAAAGTTTATAATGACATCTCCTTGGACAATCAAACTCTAAAATGCTTTATTATGATATCTAAAAGTGCCAACTACAATCTCGATTAAGATCATTTCTTAGACTAACCATTTATTTACATGAAGGTACATAACAGGATATAGTGCTTTCGTTGACCAAGTGTACATTTATATAATAATTAGTTAATGAATGAATGATGAATGAATAACAAATGAAGAAGATTCTTGTATATTTTAGTTAAAACTTATAATGTTAAACTTTAAAATAAACGAAAATAATGATGAAAATTCACAACAAGGAAATTTGAGAACTAAGTACATTCCTGATAAATGAGATTCAGATGGACAAGATTGTCGAAAGTAATATTTTATACTAATAACTTCAGAGAGCTAATAACAAAAAACCCAGAGCAGAATGGAGGCTAATAACCGCCAACCTAACCGTAACCCATATCTCACAACCGTAATATATTATAACCGGAAAAAAGCGATCGACAAAACGGTAACCGTAACCCAAACCGTTTTATTCGTTTCGGTTTTAATCTCTGTTAAAAAACAAAAAGTTTTCTCACAAGACCCACTTTTCAGCAAATGGATTTCCTATGGCGGCTATAAGATATAATCATCGATCCGGTCGGTTCCGACATATTGGCAGTGTGCAGTAAAAAGAAGACTCTGTGCAAAGTTTCAGCTCGATAGCTTTAAAACTGAGGGCCAGTTTATAAAAACAGACAGACCGAGACAGACGAACGGTGAACGGACAGAAGGACGCTCAATCGGCCTCCAGCTCGTCACCCTGAGTAAAATATGTATGAGTGTATAGGGTCGGAAATGAATATTTCTATGCACGTTGCAAACTTCTGGGCAAGTATAATACCCTTTGCGAGGTATAAAAATGGATTGTAGCCATGGGGTTACGCATTTGATCGTTTTTATGCATGGCTGGGAATGTTTCCATCTAGCCCCGGGAGTTGTAACTCAAACGAGGTCGATCGCCCATCGGATCTTTTCTGGAGTAATGATATTATCTGGGATGTTGGCTTGTTGCGTGTGTAAGTCTTTAGGCGTATCAAGGTCAAACTTCCTTTACAAATTTCTTG
>JAEIFU010004004.1:0-20993 GCA_018904235.1 Lordiphosa stackelbergi | reverse complement strand
TATCTATCGAGAGAGAGAGAGAGAAGGAATTTGCTTGGATCGGTGGTGGAAGTATTTGAAGTTTTTTCTGGCTTAAAGTGCAATATACAGACATCAATTCGATTTTGAGTGGGTTTTTATTTAATTAATTTTATTTTACTATTCCTACTTTCATATCAACAGAGGAATCATTTTCCGAAGTGATAACGTAGAGCTGTGTGAAATTTTTCAAGCGTTTGAAAAATTTAAGGGAGTTTTTATAATGTGACCCCGAATCATGGACGACCAAGCCTGAATATTTAGCAGCTCATTCCATGCTGAAGTATTTAAAGGTTGTCAATGATGTAGCAGAAGGATGTGTCAAGCTAGTGGAAGACTTTGATGGAATTATTTGCAAGACAGGCCAATCGCATCGCATTATTTTCAAATTGCTTAAAAAACTATTTTAAAAAGGTTGAATTCATTTGTATTTATAAAATAAAATTGTAAACGAGAAAGGTTAACTCTCGGCTGGGCCGAAGTTTTTATACCCTTGAAAATGAGTTTCTGTATGCGCCAGCATTCATCTAAGACACCCATCCTTATTTATAACTGAAACGTACAACCACACTAAAACTATTTTTCGACCTATCATGTCCTCTGGCGCGGCTGGTGCTATAGTCATCCGATTTGGTAGACCGACAGAATTATCAATACTAGCATCTCATATTAATCTAACAGTTTGGGAGCGTAGCATAAAACCAAAATTTTTAGATTTTTAAAAAAACTCCTTAATCTACGGTGCGAAAGCATTAAAAACAAAAAGGTTTTCATACTAAGACCCCCCTCTTCTGTATTTCCTATGGCAGCTACATATAGTGGCCTGATTTGCACAAAACTTGCAGAAATTATGTGAAACACTTATAAATACGATGTTTGGTAGCGTTAGCATTGAAAACAAAAAAATTTTTCTCAAAAACTACTGTTCGACCGATCGTTCCTATGGCAGCTATAAGATATAGTCATCCCGATCCGGTCGGTTCCGACATATTGAGCAGTGTGCAGTAAAAGAAGACTTCGTGCAAAGTTTCAGCTCGATAGCTTTAAAACTGAGGGATAGTTTGCGTAGAAACAGACAGACAGACGGACGGACAGACGGACAGACGGACAGACGGACAAGGCTATATCGACTCAGCTCGTCATGCTGATCAAGAATATATATACTTTATAGGGTCGGAGATGATTCCTTCTATGCGTTGCAAACTTCGGTAAAATTTTAACATTCCCTCTGCGAAAGGGTATAAAAAGAGGGTGTTGAACCAACACTGTTGATGTTATGTTTTTTTTACAGGTCATTTTTTTAGATTGTGAATCAATTGGAATTATCCTCAGTACTACGGGATTTTATATCCCAAACATTGGGATGTTTTTGAAAGTTTTAAGGTACTTCAGACATTAAAGAAGTAACAAGAAAGACGTTTTTACCAAATTTACAAAAATTTAAAATGAACTTGATCTGCAAGTATAAGAAGCATATGTCCCATGCAAGTTAAGCCTCTGTCTCTTATCGTCTCTTCGCTCGGAAATTATTCCTTCTGCACAAACTTAATATACTCTGTGTACCTTTGGTACCGAGTATACTTAATAACAAGGTAAAAACCAATCCATTCTGCATTCGGGCCTCCTTTACAGATTTTATTCTAGTATTCTTACTTTACATGTTGTATGTAGGCTGACTTCTCCCAGCTGAGTTCTGTTCTTGTTACTTAAGAGATTAGCAAATTATGCCTGCAATCCGTTTTGCTTTTATATTAATTTAAATACAGAATTCACTTCTTTATAACTCTATTTTAATTTTTCTCAAAATGTTTTAAGTGACCAGCGGTCACTTGGTTAAGCTGCACCAAGTGACCGCGCAGTACAGCGAGAACCTCTCCTGTTGAACCCCTCTGCTAGCCTCTTTCAAATCTATGAACGCTTGCATAGATCCAACCAAATAAACTGGGACAGTCGTACGTTCTTCTTCTATATTATCCATAATCAGCAATCATCAATCATCAATTTGCGATGTCCGTTTGAGTAGCTTTACAAATGTATGACATTTTATAATTATTTTTTTTGAACAATTTTGTCAAAATTGACGTGGCAAAGAGCATCATACAAATTAAGGGAAAATTTGATCTTTTAAAAAACCTTCTCGAGGCCATCAAACATCCGAATATCTGATTTTGGATTTTGATAAATTCTTTGTAAAATATACGAACACTATTGAGCCATGTTGCTTACAAGAACTATAAAAAATTAAGCTTATTATATATTTTATAATTTTGAGAGTGGAAACTATATTAAAAGTACTCATTTTTGAGTATAACGATGCCGAGTGGGTAATCATTTAATCGTTTGTATGATTACGAGGTTTTTTGACTACTACTCGTGAGTATTTTTCGAGTAATACTCATGGCATCGTCTTACAAATTTAATCGTAGTGAGGCAAGTAGTGTAATTATTATGCGAGGTTAGTTCAAAAAGTTTCGCGAATTTTGTTTTTTTTTTTCAATAAAATAAAATAATAAAAATATATTTATTCATTATGTGCTGCTTATGGATCTCCATGGTAATAAAACCGTTAAATACTTAAGAGACCGCTTTTCAAGGTCTCAAATGATCACTCAAAACAACATTACCATGATTATGACAATACTGAACAGCGATAAACACCATAGATGAGAAATGCTAAAGAACATGGCCAAGATCATAATGAATGTTTCAAACCACTTTCCGTGACTGACAAATCATTTAATCGCGGAAAAATACCATAGAGGATTCCAATAGTAAGAAGGCCAAATTAAATTTACTCCCAGTGAAATAAAAAATCCAGCCACGATCAATGCATAAACGCAATTTGCAGCTGGGGGATCTCAATGGTAATAAAACCGATAAATACTTAAGAAACTGCTTTTCAAAGCCACAAATGATCACACAAAACTACAATACCATGATGATTATGACAATAGAGATTTCAATTTTATTTAATAAATTAAATATAATTTACATAGTACAAGAAGAATCAAGAAGATTTGGGTGATGTTTGTAATACTTTGTATATTATTATTGTACAATATTAATTAATATTAACAAGTGAGTGGTGTTATCTGTATAATGTGTTGCAGTGTCTTTTAAGTAGAGTCGCTTTCATGAGAATGTAGGAATAATATGGCATCCACATTTTCGCCTTTTAAGTTGGTCCTACGGTCTTCTAATACTCGGTTTGCCGAACTGAAACATCTTTCGCTGGACGCGCTGGATGCTGGGATGCAAAGAATGTGTCGTGCCAGTTTTTCCAGTATCGGGAATTCTTTCCCATGTATCTTCCACCAGTCCATAATATTTCGTTCTGGAAAATTAGCTAACTTGTACATTTCCATTTGTACGTTAATAATACTATCCGAATATTGAGTGGTTGCTATATTTACGTCCTTATATGCAGCGAAAATATCATCAGCCTCTACGTCTGAAGACGTACTAGAATCTTGAACTTCATTTGAATAGTTCGGATAGCATTCTTGCAACGGAATGTCTGATATAACAGCAATTTCTTCTTTCACCAGATTATAAACATCCTGACGCTCAACCTCGTTTAGGTATCGTAACTGCTTATATTCCGGCCACAAAAATGCTGCTATTTTATGTTCTTTGCTAAGACGTAACTTTGAATCAAAGACATCTAAACAGTTCGATAATATGAACCGAATTTCTTGATTAGTTTCATCATTCAGGAACTTTGATATTTTTTCCTTAATAATATGCATATGTAATAGCACAGAATGAATAGTGCAGTTTTTATCTCCCTCTAATTGCATTGTTGCGTTTTTAAATGGTTCCAAGAACATAAGGATTCGGTTGCACAGAACATATGGCACAACTTCAGACGTATTACTTATCTTTATTTTTTTGAAATTCTTCCACACGTCACTACCAATGCCTTCAGTACCGTCAATTGTTGAATATTCACCTTTTAGATTTCATTGCATATTTATTAAAATTTTTAAATTTTGTCTAATACTCACCTGATTTTATTTTATTCACTATATCCATTGCGGTCATTGATTATGATAGTTTTGAAAATTTCTCAAGACACGCAAACACCACACGCACCGAACGGCTTGAACAATAAAATGGTTTTTAAACAAACTGATTGTATAAATCGAACGAGAAAAACAAAACTCAGATAGCAAAGCCTAAATGACCGAATAAAACATTGAAGAATAAATCAGACGATGCTACGATGCCACGTTGCCCAATTTTATTAAAAGTAATCATACTCATTTGTAATCGTACTCGGCGAGTAGTAACATGTTACTTTTTTACTTACTCGTGCAGCTCTCTAGTACATACATATATTTGTCAGTGGAATCAGGCTAGAAAACAGGGCCGTCTAGTCAAAGCCATCGGGGTCAAAGTCACTCGGTAATTCACACCGAATGCTTGCCGAAGTCAAGAGAGACAGGTATATTTTTCTGTCCTCTCTATTTGGCTTGCCCTGTTCTAAGGTATAAGCTGTTCTTAATTAGAAAAAAATTTACACAACCCTCAATCTCATTTTCCATATCCTCGCGTTGCAATTTGCGGATTCGTTTGGATAAACTCCAAACCAGTTCCCCCCACCAGATCCCCACGAGATCCCCACCAGATCTCCACCAGATACCCACCAGATCCGCCTACTACCACTTCATACCATCCCACTCCACACACACAACCCACCTGCTGCTAAGGCAATGGTAAAAGCTGCTGATTTGGCATATACAAAATGCAAAGACAAAAGCATACTTGAAAAAAATCAGTCGCAAATCAGTACGGACAGACGTCCGTAAAAGAGCTTCGCTGTAAAAAATTTCCGATTAAAGATCGCAAAATAATACAACTCTGAAAACCAAACAATTCAATTAATTTATTATTTTAATTTCAATCAAAGCCTTGGGATCACATTTTCAATAGACTTGACAGTTGATTCTCTTTGAATAACAAAAAAGTCAGTAAGGTCAGTCAGTTCTTGACCAAAGCACTTCATCTTGAACTCTCCAGTGTCGTCATCCAAGCAACAGACACATGACACAGGACACCAATGTTCCTCACCACCACAACGCGTTAAAGCAGCCTCATACTCTTCGGGGTGATGAATTTTGAGGAAGTAAAGAAACTTTGTAAACTTACAACTGCATCCCCAAGGATTGCCTGTTAGTTCTGTTATCAAATTACCAGTTGAGAGGAACTGCGTCACATTATCGTCAAGTGCTTTTAGAGTATTATTGCGGATGTCCAAATAAGTGATATTCGGTGGCAGTTGATTAATTGTGAGACTGGTTAGTACATTGTCCTTTAGGTGTAGTTCCTGCAGACCTGCATAACCTGGCCAGGATATATTTGGCAGCGTTTTGACTTTATTTCCTTGAAACAGCAGTGTGGGATGGCCATATATGGGAATGGGTAACTCTGGCACTTCCGTTAATGCTTGATCAGTACAGTTGATCAGTACAGTTGGTGGAAAAATATGCATTTTAACACCGCAATCGCAGCGCAGGGGACAACCTCTGTTATTCAGGCCAAGTGTGAACTTACAAGAACCGAGAATCTTAAACTGTCCGCTTGAGTTTTCGTATTCACAAACGAAGGCTTTGATATTGTTGTTCGGAGTGATAGTTCTGGTAGAGTTGTGTTCGACCGACAAAAAATGTAGCCTTGAATAATTTTGAAAATATTTAAGATCTACTTCGCGAAGTTGAATGTATTCCAAGTTATTTTGTAGAGTAGATGAGCTGCAATAAATATTTTATTATTTTAATTGCAAAATAAACAAATAGTTCTCAAAAGATTTTACCTTAAAAATGAAAAGTCCTTCACTATGGTATCATAAAGAATCAAACTCGCCAATTTTTTCAGGTGCTCAAAGGTTGCTGCGGTGACTTCTTCCATGTTACATCCGTAAAAATTCAATGCAATTAAATTCGCTTGATTTTCACTAAATAAGAAACCAGGAATTTTCTGTGACTGCGTGCAAAATATTGCAATATCGTTAAAATCTGTTGTGCTTTGCCGTAAGTATTCAGTTATTATATGATCATGTACAGTTAAGTTGGAATCCGCTTTAATTATTAGGGTCGCTGCTCCTTCCATGCCAGTTTCCAGAAAGATTAATTGTGGGTCAAGATAGCCAAATATATAGGTAGATAAATCATTTATCCCAAATGCTTGCATATATCGAATAGATGGGACTATATTTAGACCGTTGTCATCATGGTTCATAGTTACATTTAGACAAGAAACCGACACATTGTACGAGTTTAGTTTTATAAGCGAGTTTAAGTCCGTTTTAGATTTGAACCAAATTAGGTGTACATCATTGTCAACATATTCAAGCTTGTAGTTGTTTGTGATAATGGAATTGTTCGTTCTAGAGCACGTTTTATCAGTTTCACTGACACTGCCAGTTTTACACTCATTCCCGCAGTACAGTTCGCAATAATCATCTCTGATCTGTCCATCTGTCCCTAATTTCTCGCCGCAAATTGTTTTGATAGTCAAAAGTAAGAAGAAAATTGAAAATAAGTTGAACCACATTTTGATGTCCGTGCAGAACCCGAATTCAAATGGAACTAAATCAATTGAATTATTTTGAAAATAAGTAAACTCACAGACAGTCAGAGTCAGCGTCGGCAGAGCCGAAAAAGTCAGCTGTACAATCGAGGGGCACGATTCAAGCATTGCACTATGGTCCAGATGCCGTTTTTTTTGGCATAAAGTCGAAAAATTGAGTTACATGGTTTAAACTTCACACATTTTATTGTTATGGCATTAATAATTTGTGAAAAAAAATTGGGCCAGTGCGACCACGCCCACGCTTGCCGCCCCTGCAAACTGATTGATAGTAGATTTAGAATAAATATATATTATTTCCTGCTCTATTTAATTACTTACTTATTTTTTAAATGCAATTTTCTTCTTCATCCAATTCAATATTATAAATATCCTCATCGTCATCAGAATCGCACTGCAGATCGTTTTCATTTTCAGGTGTAGATGGAAGGTCCAAAAGACTTAATACCTCTTTTGAGAAGGGCTTTTTTTTTTTTTTCTTTCTCTTTCCTTTAGAGAAACACTCGACAATAATGGATCCGAGGAATCTATAGCTATGTGAAATATATCAGTCATGGTATTAAGCCGACTATTTTTCCTTGAATGCGACAATCTATCTTTCTTGTAAACTTTGTTGCGTGCTTCAGAAGCATTTTCGCCTAAGCATCCTAGTGGAACCAAGCTCGAATTATTAATCTGGTAACCGTGAACCAATATTTTATGAATTGTTGGTGACATCGGATACCATGGGTAGCTACGCATATATAATGAAAAAGTTGTTTCACAAAATGAGCGAAATTTTTCCGAATTTATATAATAATTGGAAGAAATGGCGATTAAAATGGCGTGAAATTTATTTAAAAGATCTTCGCTGAAGTTTGTTATAGATGCTAGTAGTTTAGTATTGGCAAAAGCTCTCCTAGCCGTGTTACCATCATTGCTATTGCCGCTTCCATTCTGCTTTGGCATGCTTATCCGAAGACCCATTTCGTTCCAAAACTTTTCTTGAACATATTTTTTCCGTGTGCTCATTTTAATCTTATCCTCACCTTTTATATGCCATTTTTTTAATTCAATTTTATTTGAAATGTTCAAGACAAATTCTAAAAACCGGATCCAGGCATGCAATGGACTTACTCCAAACTGCAAAGCTCCAGGCTTTGGGACAAAAAGTTCAGAATTAAAATCTGTTATTTCTAATATTTTTGTTGGAGTGACACCACAGATTGGACAACATTGAGTAGATTTAGTTGCAGTTAAAACGTTTAGCACTTTGCCATCAATAAGTGTCATATGCATTTCATACTTTACTGTTATATCACGATTTTCATTCAATTTATAAACAGAAGGTTTGAGGTTATTTATTTGAGAATCTAAAAGGTTCTTTTCCATCATTATGTGGGCCGTAGTTTCTTTTACTAGTTCAATTTTTAGAGGTCTGCAAAATCGTATAGATTGCGGTGTTCTATTATTCCATATGTTGTGATCAAAAGAGTCTATAATTTTTATGGGTATAACAGATGTAACAAAAATGGAGTGATCTGAAAGCTGTTCGCCAGGTGTTTCGGTAGCGAACTTCTGCTTGTATATTGAATGACCCGTTGAACCATCAAATCCATAGCTGCATATTAGTTTAATTTCAGAACTGTTTGGAAACTGGTTTAAAACATCGGCTTGCATTTTAATAATTCTGTGAGCAGTATGATCATATGACCATATTTCGATAAGTTCGCTGTGAGTAAACTCAAACGTGCCTATATATTACCAAAATGTGAGAAAAGGGGGACGAACGGGGATGAGTTTTTGGTTTGTGGCTAAAGACAACACTCACAAGTACAATCTGGACCAATTAGTTGCTTTCAGCATGGAACAGCTTATTAGTTATATTCCACGAAACACGAATCACGCATGTTAGTTTTCTAAAAAAATACACATAAATTGGACATGACACAACACTAAATACCTAGAACTATACATAAAATAACAATATACATTAAATAGTGCATACCTTGAAGATTGCTTTCCATAATTTAGTTGAATTTTCTGGACCAATTTAACGCGTGTGGCACAACATAAAGCAACTAAATATTTTGGCGCAAATTTCTGTTCGGAAATCAGCTGATCGCTAGCTCACTTTTAAAAGCTCTCAAAAAGCTTTGGTGGCGCTTTTAAAGCTTTTCATTAAATTTTTTTAAATCTATGATGCATTTACTTTAAGATTAAAATAAGAAAACAACGATATATTAACATCGAAAAATCGACTTTATGCCAAAAAAAAACGACATCTGGACCATAATTATAAAAATATTAAATATTTAAAAATAAATTAAATTAAATATAAATATTTTATTTTTCTTTATCATCTTAAAATTATTTTATACATTTATATTTAATTTATATATTTACAATTTAAATAATAAAATTTTTTTTTACTCATAACCACCACCATCATTATAAAAATACTTATATAATTTTAAAAAACTTTATAAATATTAATATTATTACCCTTATTATAATATTTTATTCATTTTTCATCATCTTAAAATTATTTTCTATACACATTTTTATCTTCACATTTATATTTTACAATTTAAATCAATTTTTTTTATATTAACCACCATATCACTTTTAAGACCCAAAAAGAGAGTTCAGAGTTCCCGTTCGGAACCAATCTTTATTATTAATCATTTTTGCACATTTTACGAGCTGCAAAAGAGAGGTTCAGAGGTTCTCTTTGGGGACCACGATACCTTTGTCACTTAGATACCTAACACTGGTATCACTAATAAAATATAAAACAACTAACACTATGCAAATTTATCGCTTGGGAACTTTAACCGATTTGCTGAAATACTAAAATTGTCAAGGGGTAAATATTAACAAATATATGGTTGGTTTATGTATAGGGAGAACAAAATTGAGTCAAGGACAAAATGACTTTAGTATATAAATTTATTACTAAATTTTCTAAAACTTAATATACTCTGCACAGTGGTTGATCTTGTATGGAAAAAGCGGCCAAAAATACTTCCAGTTGGTATATAGATCTGAAAATTTCTGCACTGCTATAAAGACCCAATAACATAAAAAAAATTATAAAACAAAGGCAAAAACCATACGTTAAAGCCCGAAAATATTATAAAATAACATTTAAAAACTTAAATTCAATTGCATACTTTCAGGGATAGAAAATTCGTTATTAATATATTATATTTTATGTTAATTTTGTTATCTATATACAAAATAAAATAAAAATAGGATGTTCAAATATATAGTAGCTTTTATAATACATTATACTAAAATAAATAAAACAATGCAAAAATATATATAATATACAAAAAATTATTCTAATAAATCAAAAACACGTTTCGAAAGAATCGTTTTACATTTTTTGGGTAAATTTCGCTGCCCGGTTATATAAGGATCAGAAGTTAATAACAACCGATTTATAAGGTCTTTATTAGTTGCTAAACGTGAGATTTTACGTGTATGATTGAGTCGGTATTTCTTAACGTCCTTGTTCCTTGACTCTGCAGCTTCTTCAGAAAGCTCTCCAATTGAAACTAATGCATATTGAATAACATCTGGGGCATGTAGTAATATTTTGTGCACTGTGGAAGGCAAATAATACCAGGAATACCTTGATGTTAGTTCTTTTGCCGTATTTAGCGCTAACTCTCGAAATTTTTCTATATTAATTTTATATCCAGAGGACAAGGCTTGCAGTAATGTTGCACAGTTTTCAATTAAATGTTGATCTATGCCAGTTATTTCTGCAGATAAATCAGAGTTATTAAAAAAAGTTCTTGCCGTGTTGCCATCATTTGAATTTCCACTTCCACCTGGTTTTGGATTATCGACAATAAGACCCATTTTTTCACGAAATTCGGACTGAATATTTTTTTTTCTTCTCTGAAATATTTCTTTATTTTCTTCGCCTCTTACTTGCCATTGTCTGATTTCAAGTTTATATGAAACGTGAAGAAAATATTCAAAGAAACGAATGTAAGCATGTAGTGGAGACAATCCAAATTCATACCGATCTGCTCTGACTTCTTTTTGAAGGCATTTGTCAATGTCGTTCATTTCCGTAGGCTTGGCTTGACATATATAGCACTTCGAAGATGATGTTTCACTTAAGGCATTGCACACTTTGCCATCCACCATAGTGAGTTGGAGTACATGATCGATATAGATTTTCCGGTTGGTAGCGGTGTTAAATTCAGTGGGAGTCAATTGCTGAATTTTGTTTTTAAAATATATTTCTTCATTTTTAATTAAATTTACTGACTCCTTTTTAAATTGAATTCGAATCGGGCGGCAATAACGGGTAGACGATGGTCTTGGGTTTTTCCAAATAATTTTCTGTTCGTTATCATTGTCAGATTTTACGATAAGTTGTAGAGGAACATATGATGTCATAAATAAGCAACTGTCTTCGAAATTATTATTTTCAAATTTCTGCTTGTATTGGCTGTGTCCAGAACTGCCATCGAAGCCCCATTTCCCTATTAATGTAAGATAATTAGAGGACTTATCAAGTTTATCTGTTACATCGCTTTGTAACTTTAAAATGCGCGTCGCAGTGTGATCCAATAAGCTTTGTAGCGAAACTTCAATCTCTGATTCTGTAACGCTTGTTAGCTCAGGATAGCTTTTCTGTTTTTCCCTTAAAATATTGTTATAACAGGGAAAAAGGTTAGCATCAATTTTACTGTTAACGAAGCTTCTGATAAGTTCATATTGGTGTTTTGTTAAATTTGCTTCAGTTATTAGAGCTACTACTTCACATTCCTTTGCTGGAAAAATCGAAGTATTCGGTTGGCTGCAAGCCCAGCGTAAGTCATCCGCAGCTGACTCATCGAGTTCTGCTAAGTCTGCTATCCGTCGCCGCTTCGTTCTTTCTGAGCAATCTGCGAGACTTAATTTTGGACGTCCTCGATCAGATGATTTATTGGATTTACTTAAAAATATATTTTCAAATTGTGCTAACCAGCCCGAATTTAGTTGAATAACTTTGGCTTTAATTCTATGGCATTTATTCCACATTTCAGCAAATTTTTTAAATAAGTAATCAAGAACTTTCTTAGAAAGGTTTTCAATAATTTCGTAACCATCAGACTGAAATTTATGATTTAGGTCATCATATACTTTTTTAGCTTTATCAGCAAATGAACCTATAACTGAGCACCACATCTCAAAAATATTTAAGCGTGACAGTTTGCACTGATATGAGTTGCCTAAAAATAAAAAAAAAAGTTAAATCAAATTATAAGTTCAATTTAAAAATTCACAATTGAGCAATTGACATTTCAAAGCACAAACGAATACGACGAACACAACAAAGCACCAAATATGCACGAAAACAAACAAACACAATATATGGACGAACACAAAAAAGCAAATAAGTCAGAAAGTTGCAAAAAGTTGCAGCTCAAACTTAAAACATAGACTAAGAAAACATGTACTAGTATTTAGAAATAAATTTCATTAAAGGGTAAGACAGGTATCACAACTTTTTCTTTCTCTGAAATCTATGTATACACAAAAATACACCACTCGGCAGGTCACTTTTGAAACACAAAATTTAAAACAATAACACAACACATAATGACATAACAAATACTCAGTTTTATAGTACATACCTTTATTTTCAATATTCATTTTATTTGACATTGATTATACACGATTTAATATTAAAATTTAATTTTTTGTCAAAGTTAATTTTCAAGCGGCATTCACTGCAACGTTCACGTGTTTTTTTTGTCTCTCTTCTCTCGCTATTCGTAGCGCGTACGAATGAGAGAGACAAAAAATGAAATTACAGTTAGTTTTATTGGTATGTTAAGCAGTATTTTTTAGACAAAGTGTGACCAAATTCAAACTTTTGTGTTTTTATTTTTGGCCTATGAAATCAACCACTGTGGATGGGTTTATAATAGTTTCTAGACAGATTTGAAACTTATTGTTAGTCTCATTAAGAAAATTCAATAAATTCCAAAAAATTAAAAAAAGTTGAAAATACTGAAATTCTTTGTCGGATTCATATCAAGAAGCCCAAATAATAATTATAACACCAAACAAATTGATCCATTTGAGAATACAAAAACATTCAAGTTCCAAAATTAGAAATCTCAAATACAACAAATGTATGAACATTAAAGCTAGAAAACAGGAAAGTTTTCAAAAATTTCTTCTTTTTGGTGTCTCTAACAGCCTCATTCCACTGACAGGGTCCAGTTTTTGAGTTACTAATGGGCCCTTATTGCATTCCTTATGTATCATAAATAAAACAATTTCAAAAAAAAGTTTCAGTTTTAAGGGGCGCGCGGAGGCTGCAAACAACCGTCGGATTGTCAATTTTTAAAATTTGTCAAATTATTTCGATTTTATTTTGTTAAAATTATGCACAAATTTCAACAGTGAACATAAACTTATTACAATTTCAATTCAAGTCAAATTGGTCATTAGGTTTTCCTGTGGAATAATCAAGTAAGCACTAAAACCAAAAAGATTGCTAGACTTTAACAAATTGCACTCTAAATATATCATAAAATTTGACTTAAAATTGAATTTTATTAATTTGTTGTTTTCCAAAATGCCTTCAAGTGTGTCTCACTTTAAGGGTCTTCAAACACTTTGTTTCATCGTGATGAGTCCGAAGGTGATACTTTAAACCGCCTCTTTGGGTGAAAGTTCTTGAGCAATGGGAACATACGAAGGGTCGCTCGTTCGTATGAGAGCGAAGGTGGGACTTGAGACTGCTGCTATGGACAAAGGTTTTGGAGCATTGGGAACATTTGAAGGGTCGTTCTCCAGTATGAGTGCGAAGATGATAATTTAGAGAACATTTTTTGGTAAAGGTTTTCGAACAGTGGGAACATTCGAAGGGTCGCTCACCCTTGTGCAAGCGAAGGTGAGTCTCTAGATTGATGCTTTGGGCAAAGGTTTTTGAGCACTGTGAACATTCGAAGGGTCTTTCACCCGTATGAGTGCGTAGGTGATTCTTAAGATTGCTTTTTTCGTAAAAGGTTTTCGAGCACTGTGAACATTCAAAAGGTCGCTCGCCTTTATGAATTCGAAGGTGTCTCGATAGACTGTTGTTATGGGTGAAGGTTTTCGGGCACTGGGAACATTCGAAGGGTCTTTCACCCGTATGAGTGCGTAGGTGATTCTTAAGATTGCTTTTTTCGTAAAAGGTTTTCGAGCACTGTGAACATTCAAAAGGTCGCTCGCCTGTATGAATGCGAAGGTGTCTCGTTAGACTGTTGTTATGGGTGAAGGTTTTCGAGCACTGGGAACACGGAAAGAGTCGCTTGCTGTCGTTTTCAGTGCTTTCCCATTCGCCAGAATAAGAATCTTCGCTTTCGTCTTCCGTGAGAGATTCCAAGTCATGTTTTTCACTCGCATTGCTTACGCTGTGGACCTTCTCTTTTCGATTGACTTCCTCGTTCCTTATTCTATTCTGCTTCAACAGCTCAAGACTCTTCTCTAATCGCCGCTTAAATTTCAATGCAGTTTTAGCCGCTGCCAAGCAGGGAGGGCATATCCTTTCGGGTAGATTTGCACCCTGTTTAACCTCCTGTCCAGTTACCTCCTCAATTATACACCGCATTTGGCTGGAGTTGGCATAGGTAAATATATTTCGCCAGGTTTTGATGCCTTCTGTCAAACTGGACATGCAAACGCGACATTGCTCTGGCATTTGTGGTTCCATTGCTCTGTAGGCCATTCTTATCCAAAATTCGCTTGATAACAAATATTAAAAGCAAATTGCAGAGAATTGAAGAATAAAATAAACAATTTTCAAGCATCTGGAGATAAGTGTGCCCGTATTTGCCAACAGCAGAAATGCTGGATTCAACTAGTTCAATTTATCAGGATCAGTTCGGCACACAGAGTCAATAGTTCAGTAGAGAAGACACTTGAAATCTTACGGCTGCCTTCACACTGTTCGACACATGAGTCATTACATTCAACTAGGCCTGCATTTCTCTTTGAAATTTTTATAAATTTGACAAGCTATTTAAATTTAAAACATAACAAAAAACGGAAAAAAAGAAATGGAAATTGGGACAGATGCTCAGATGCTAACTAATTTGATTCTAAGTTGTTGGATAACGAAAAGAGTTTTAACTGAAGAAAATTGAGAGCAGTATTTCGAATGCAATTACACTGCTCGACAGCATTTTTTCCCAAAAAAAAAAAAAAAAACGGGGGGGGGGGGGGGGAACGGTTGGTGTGTGGGAAACAAAAAACTAAAAATCTAGATTTCGGGTTTAAAGTTTAAATGTTGGTTGTTTTCTTTAAATGAAAAAAAAAAAAAAAAAAACAAAAAAAAAAAATGAGTGGTGGGGGGGGCCTGTAAAATTTTAAAAAAAAATTTTTCTAAAAAAAATTTGGCTCTTATAATCAAAAAAGGCAAATTGACAATTTTTCAAAAATACTTACACTTCAGAAAACAAAAAAATTACATTATGGGATTTCAATGATTTAAAGGGAACCACGTTACGAAATCTTCAGTATTTCTGGCTAGTTTTCAGGTAATACGTCCTAGCAATAGTCAAACATCCTTAATTGTGTTTTTTACAGATTAGTTACAGAAAAGTTTTCACAATGTCTCTGAAAATTCACTTTCTGAGCTCGCACCTTAACGTTCTCAATGCAAATTTGGGTGTCGAAAGCGATGGATTCACCTCGATATGATGTCAATTAAGCCCAAGTCCCAAGGCAACTGGGGCTTGATTGATTATTGTCATGGTCTTTTTTGTCAACAGCACGCACCCAGTTTATTTTTGTCCAAGAACAAAACGTTGGGCCAAGTTGTTTCTTTTTATGTTTGGTTAGAGCTTTTAAATCGGTTGAAGAACAAAATAGTTATGAAACTGTGAGTAAAGGCAACTTTTGGGAAAATAGAATAAAACGATTATCGCCAGCTCTCTGCTCCTGGCACGTCCGCTGGGTTCATAAAACACCCTTACGAAAACATAACAAAACGGCATGTTTTAAAGTAAGTGAGAAAATCAGAAGAAGATATTAGAGAGGATATAAGGACGATTCTTAGCGGGGAAAGGGAAGGAGAAATGTGACTTAAAAAAAAAACATAACAATAAATATAAATTCGAGTGAAAACGAATGTTAAATAAAAGTGTAGTGATAGTAGTAGTATGTTTAATTTGTTTATGTTTTGTGTTTATTATAGAAATATACAGACTCTGAAGAAGGCAAAAATTTGCCGAAACGCGTAGGAGGAAAACTTAGCCAAAAAGTGTTTTGACTGGAGTGAGGAAAGACGGCCAAAATTAACAAACCCCAAACAAAACCAACAAATACAACGAAAACGCCCAACAACATCAAATAAAACGATTATCGATAATATCTCGATAACGCGTCGATAGATTTTTTTATATGGCGATTTTCGTCATCAGCGGCCTATTTCTTTTAGAAAAAGTTGGTTTGGTCCAATGGGGGAAAATCGACTCTCATTTTATCGAGCAATGTTAATACCCACACATTTTGGAGTAAATCTAGAGGAAAAAAAAGCAGCCAGAAAAGAAGAAATATCAGCCATATCTAAGCCTCTCCTTAAATACCGATAGCCAGTGGGGGCAGCTGAATAATACTCATAGTGTTCTGGGTTAGTGGAAATCTCTAGAGATTTTCGTATAAACGATTGCACTCCGAACCAAACTGCTACTAGTAGTAGTAGTAGTAGTAGTATGTTGTTTTTATTGAGTAAAGGTAAAATATCAACATAGTTATTACATAGTTTTGCTGCTGGCTTTACAATAATAAAAACGGTAAGTGTTATACAACAATGGTTTATTTAAAACCGTCAGTTGATACTTGTTGTATTTTCTATATTATTATAAATATACATATGTTTGTCTGAGAGTCGCCTTTCATTTGACTACTCCACCCACCTTCCCCGTTCGTCACGAGAAAGTGAATCTTAAAAATCTTCGTTTACAATTTGTCTCCGATATTTTGTGGCTTCTGCTAAGAAGGATGCTAGTGTGCACCAATTTTCTCCATTTAAAATTCTTTGTAGTTCAAACTCGGTTAAAGTGATGCGATGGAAGTGCTGATATCGCACCTCTTTAAGGATAGGACAAGTACCGATAAAATGTTCCACATTTTCCTTTTCGCGCATATTACACAGGCTGCAGGTTTCATCCAAGTCCCTTCTGTATGGCCTAAAGTTTAATGCAATCATTTCGCATCTCGCTTTAAAAATATTGCTAATAGAGTTTGTACCTAGGCTATCTTGAAAATAGTTTGATTGACCCAGGTTGTGAGTCAGCTTTTTATATAAGGACCTTTCGGTGCTCTGTGTAGCTCGGCTTATAAAGAGTTCACGCTCATCTTCACAAAGCCTTTTTATGACTTCAGCTTGTGTATGACGCCATCCTCCTATGTTGTCCCAGTCAAAGTTAAGCCCGCAGTTGTTTGAAATGATGGTCCAGTCATCAAAAAACTGACTTTTCTCAAGAAGCAGTTGACTCATTATTTGCTTAGGCATTCTTTTCTCCGGCATGTTCATGACCTTGGATACATAGTTGAAATGCAGTTGCAGTGTATACGTATACAGAGTTGGAAGGCCAGTTTCAATATAAATCGCGTAATTTGGCGTATTCTGCGGTAGTCTGAATACCTTTTTTGATGAAAAAAGTCAACAAACGTTCAACATCGTCGAATCTGAGAAATCCCCAAATTTCAGCAGCATAACACATGATGCTTCTTACGGTTGCCTGGAACATCTTATATTTGCAACTTGGCTTCACGTTGTTTTTACTCAGCAATGTCCTCCATGTAGTGTTGATTGCAATTTTTGCTTCTCCAAGCTTCCCTTTTATGTGATCCGCGAAATTCATGTTATCGGATATTGTGACGCCCAAATATTTATAGGACCGCACTATCTCTAACGATCTTCCATTTATGTGCAGACACTCCCCATTTCTTAGCCTGCTTCTCCGTGGTCCTATAGACATAACCTTAGATTTGTCAGTGTTGATTTGCAAGCCCCATAGCTCACAGTAGCTTCCAAGAGCATTTAGCATATTTTGAAGCATTTGCGAGCTTTCCGCTAGGATGCACATATCGTCAGCGTACATCAGCGTTTTGACGGTTTGGCCGCCAAAGGCAACACCGCCTGGCAGGATTTCTCCAATATCGTCGATATAGAGCGAAAAAAGTAGTGGACTAATAAGGCATCCTTGCTTAACTCCGGTATTCGTTTCAAACCAGTCCGACAGTTTTGATCCATCCCACACGGTTGCAATGTTGTCGGCATATAAATTTTGTAAAGCCTTGAGCATTTTGGAGGATAGACCTAAGTTGCTTAGTTTGTAGAAGAGGCTTCGTCTATTGACCGTATCAAAGGCAGCCTTAAAGTCTATAAAGCATATGAACATTTTTCTTTTATTTTGGATGTAAGACTTCGCAATTGTGGTGAGTAAAAATATGCTATCGACCGTCAAACTGCTACTACATCGTATGGAAGGAAAACTTTGCGGATTAAATCTACTTGGCTGTCAGCTGGCGGCTTCAAATCGCCTAACTTTAGTCTCCAGGCATATTTTTACCCCTTCACATATAAACTCAAAGAGTTTTAGAGATTTCAGGAACACACCCGAATGTAAAAAAATTAGGGAAAAATATGTATATAGGAGGCCTTGTCCAAAATATGGACATTTGACCGAATGTACATACTTATATTTGTTAGTGGAATCAGGCTAGAAAACAGGGCTGTCCAGCCAAAGCCATCGGAGCCGAAGTCACTCGATAATTCACACCGAATGCTTGTCGAAGTCAAGAGAGACAGGTATATTTTTCTGTCCTCTCTATTTGGCTTGCCCTGTTCTAAGATATAAGCTGTTCTTAATCAGAAAAAAATGTAAATCTCATTTTCCATATCCTAGCGTTGCAATTTGCGGATTCGTTTGGATAAACTCCAAACCAGTTCCCCCCACCAGATCCCCACCAGATCCGCCCACTACCACCTCACACCATCCCACTCCACACACAACCCACCTGCTGCTAAGGCAATGGTAAAAGCTGCTGATTTTGCATATACAAAAAGAAAAGACAAAAGCATACTCGAAAAAAATCTGTCGCAAATACAACATATTTCTAGTTTTAGTCCCCCATTCAGACTTCCGTAAAAGAGCTTCGCTGTAAAAAATTTCCGATTAAAGATCGCAAAACAATACAACTCTGAAAACCAAACAATTCAATTAATTTATTATTTTAATTTCAATCAAAGCCTTGGGATCAGATTTTCAATAGACTTGACAGTTGATTCTCTTTGAATAACAAAAAAGTCAGTAAGGTCAGTCAGTTCTTGACCAAAGCAGTTCATCTTGAACTTTCCAGTGTCGTCATCCAAGCAACAGAAACATGACACAGGACACCAATGTTCCTCACGCGTTAAAGCTGCCTCATACTCTCCGGGATGACGATTTTTGAGAAATTTGAGGAACTTTGTAAACTTACAACTGCATCCCCAAGGATTGCCTGATAGTTCTGTTATCAAATTACCAGTTGAGAGGAACTGCGTCACATTATCGTCAAGTGCTTTTAGAGTATTATTGCGGATGTCCAAAAAAGTGATATTCGGTGGCAGTTGATTAATTGTGAGACTGGTTAGTACATTGTCCTTTAAGTGTAGTTCCCGCAGACCTGCATAACCTGGCCAGGATATATTTGGCAGCGTTTTGACTTTATTTCCTTGGAACAGCAGTGTGGGATGGCCATATATGGGAATGGGTAACTCTGGCACTTCCGTCAATGCTTGATCAGTACAGTTGATGAAAAACCACCTATGCATTTTAAAAACGCAGTCGCAGCTCAGGGGACAGCTTCTGTTATTTATCCCAAGTGAGAACTTACAAGAATCGAGAAGCTTCAAGTGTCCGTCTGAGTTTTGGTATTCACAAACAAAGGCTTTTAAATTGTTGTTTGGCGTGATAGTTCTGGTAGAGTTGTGTTCGACTGCTAAAATACGTAACCTTGAATAATTTTGAAAATATTTAAGATCTACTTCGCGAAGTAGAATGTATTCCAAGTTATTTTGTAGTTTGGCAGAGCTGCAATAAATATTTTATTATATTAATTGCAAAATAAACAAATAGTTCTCAAAAGATTTTACCTTAAAAATGAAAAGTCCTTCACTATGGTATCCAAAAGCAACAATGCCTTCAAATTGCTCAAGTGCTCAAAGGTTGCTGCGGTGACTTCTTCCATGTTACATTTGATAATTTCAAATGAAGTTAAATTCATTTGATTTTCATTAAATAAGAGACCAGGAATTTTCTGTGACTGATTGCAAACAATTTTAATATGTTCCCAATTTGTTGGGCTTTGCAGTAAGTAGTTGGGTATTAAATGATCAAATACAGTTGAGTTGGAATACACTTGAATTATTAGTTTCACCAATCCTTTGTGAGTTTCCGCGAAGGATAATGGTGGGACATGATAGGCAAATAAAAATAAATCACTTATCCCAAATGCTTGCATATATCGAATAGATGGGACTATATTTAGACCGTTGTCATCATGGTTCATAGTTACATTTAGATGAGAAACCGACACATTGTACGAGTTCAGTTTTATAAGCGAGTTAAAGTCCGGTTTAGATTTCAACCAAGTTAGGTGTACATTATTGTCAACATATTCAAGCTTGTAGTTGTTCGTGATAATGGAATTGTTCGTTCTAGAGCACGTTTTATCAGTTTCACTGACACTGCCAGTTTTACACTCATTCCCGCAGTACAGTTCGCAATAATCATCTCTGATCTGTCCATCTGTCCCTAATTTCTCGCCGCAAATTGTTTTGATAGTCAAAACAAATAAAAAAATTGAAAATAAGTTGAACCACATTTTGATGTCCGTGCAGAAACCGAATTCAAATGGAACTAAATCAATTGAATTAATTTGAAAATAAGTAAACTCACTGACAGTCAGAGTCAGCGTCGGCAGAGCCGAAAAAGTCAGCTGTACAATCGAGGGGCACGGTTCAAGCATTATATAAAAATACTTAAACATAAAATTTAAAAACTTCTATGAAAGTAGTTCAGACCCGACTGTAATGTACCCTGTATCAGTCAATATTTATATACCTTTAGCATTTTCTTTCGATCTTCTTAGAAGAGTTGGTTTTTGCTATACACATTGTTGTTACTCTGCACAATGGTCCCAAAGTCGATTTTTTTGGCATAAAGTCTAATTATAAAGATTTCTGCACGAAATTTGGCTTATACTCATATTTCGGGCCCCCAAGGCGACTTACAAATATTCGTTCAATTTAGACCATTATTTTATATAGCTGCCATATAAACGATCTGGCCGATTTTCACTAACTTTGTTGTTTTTTAAACTGAACTGAACTGAAATTCAGTTTATAC
>JAEIFU010004003.1:0-21004 GCA_018904235.1 Lordiphosa stackelbergi | reverse complement strand
AAATATTATTGAACAACTTTTGAAGTATGTCAGAAAAAATTTTGAAAGAAAAATATTGATAAATTAACCGGTGACGGTGAATCTCCAGAGGTGCTTTGAAAAAAAATGGTTTTGCGGTGTACATCAGAACTCAAAATCTACTGAACCGATCTAAAAAAATTGATACGCATTTTAAAGGTGATGTATTTCTCGAGGTAATCAGGAAGAGTTGTTTTTGTTTGGAAAGTTGGCCGGAGATCCACTTTTTTACCGAAAAATTGTGTTCAGCGACGAAGCTGATTTTTGGCTCAATGGGTACGTAAATAAGCAGAATTGTAGATTTTGAAGTGAATATCAGCCAGAAGCATTGCAAGAGCTACCAATGCATCCAGAAAAAGTCAACAGTTTGGTGCGGTTTATGGGCTGGTGGCATCATTGGACCGTACGTCTTCAAAGATGATGCGAATCGTAACCTAACTGTGAATGGTGAGCGCTACCGTGAGATGATATTCAACTTTTTTTTGCCCAAAATGAATTTGCATGACATATGGTTTCAACAAGACGGTGCCACATGCAACACAGCACGCACACCAATGGACTTATTGAGAGGCGAGTTCGGTGAACATTTTATTTCAACTATCGTGCGATTTAACGCCGTTAGACTATTTTTTGAGGGGCTATGTTAAAGCTCATGTCTATACAGGCAAGCCCGCTTCAATTGACGAATTGGAAGTCAACATTGAAGCATTTATTCGTGAGATACCTGCCGAAATGTTGGAAAGAGTATGCCAAAATTGGACTAAGCGTATGGACCATTTGAGGCACAGTCACGCTCAACATGTGCATGAATTAATCTTCAATCATTCAAAAATACTATCGATTCAAATAAAGATTTCATGAATTTTTTTGAATTTTATGTGTTTTTTGTAAACCTAAAATTAAAAAATCACCCTTTATATCAAGTTGCCTTTTTAAAACTCCTATAAACATTTGGAGTGGGAATCTAGTTCTCCTCCCATAAATTTAAATCTTGATTTTCGCATATAACATGCTGTAATTTTGCCTGCGACCCGTACAAAACACACCATAATTAGTGCATATGTTGAACTACATGATGATATGGCGCCACTAAATGTCCGACAAATAGAATGGCTTGTAGCAAATGGTTTAGGTTGATAAAATTGCTATAAATCAAGTAAAATTTGACTTTGAAGGTCAATTTCGATTTTTCTCAGTTGCATTGATATGTGTACTGTCCTAGAAGCTTTATAAAATCACCAATTAATGCTTAGTGTGGCCTACAAAATTTCTAAAACGGCAAGAAGTCGCAAATTTAGTTTTTCACGAATATCTTGGAAACGGAACCTAAGATATGGCTTTGACATACCAACTCGTAATCAGCATGAGTAGGCACGCAGGAATTAGTTAAAGATTCTCTGAATACTCACAAAAGGTCTAAATTTGAAAAACAGTGTTATCATTAAAATGATAAATTTTCCTGAACTTAAAACGTTTGTAAAATAATTATAAGATGTACTTAAACGGTGGTCAGAAAACTCTACAAAGTTTCCAGTTTGCCTTTGAGAAGGACAAGTAAGCGTAGAACGGTTATTTTCCGGGATCTAACTATTATTTCTACGCTAAGAAATCGGATGGACGCAAAACCAATGATCGATGTTTCTTTATATTTTACCGATACATACCGGTATACGGAATTAAAAATTCAAGTACCGATACGGAACCGAATACGGAAATAATGTCGATTCTTAGGTAAATTTCAAGTAATTACATTAAATTTAATTTTTATGATTTTTACTCTTCAGTAACAAACTTTACACTCCATGTCATTTATTTCAGTTAAACGCTCATGCATGCTCAGATCAGAAGTACTATAGAAAACTTCTAGCTCGTCCGTCTTTAATAGTTCTTAATGCATATACACAACATACCTGTTAACAGCCAAACTTTGTGAAAAGTAGGGCAAAAAAAGTTATGATTTAGAAATTAAAGTTTTGCATGGAGAAATTTTGCTCTCGGAAGGGTAAGCGTTGCGCACAAGAGAAAGTTTTGTTCACCCTTTGCCATAAAAAAGAAGCTTGCTAATGACAAAAGTATAAGATGTCAGGCTGTTGTAACTAATCCATATGGAATGCACTCAAAAATAAAACACATAAAAGGGAACTTTTTGGTTCAGCAGGTGAAGGCACAAAGTTGTCGGGCGAATTTGTTCGAAAGAAATTCTTTATTTGCACTATGACTTAAGGAAAATTTAAGTAAAATGTTGTTAAACTAATTAAAGTGCCAAGAACTTTTTCGAAAGTAGAGGGACAATATAATAGTGCTGCCTAACAAGTGAATAGCGTTGGGTAATGTGGTAAAAGCTGTTAACATTGAAATGGGTACTAGCTAAAAATACTCCCAAAAACTCTGAAACTATTTCATATAGTCAGAACAACAGCGCACTCAACTTTTGTACGTCTTCTATAAACTTTATTATTAGAAATAAAAAATTCGAAAAATATTAAAGTTTTCAAATTCTGTGGCTCTAGTTAAAAACAAACACATTTTGTTTAGAAACAGCCAAGGTACAGTTTGCACTGTAATAATTAAGGAAACACCATCAATTTCATTGACCAGTATTGGTAAATGCCACACACAAAAAGCCACTAAACATAATGGCCACTCCACATTAAAAACAATTGCAAATGCATTTCAACTTCATTTCAATGCCAAAATTAATATGCTCACATAAACTACGTGGAGGGAAAGGGCGTGAGTGCACTATATTTTGACTGTCCACCCCCCGCCCCTCTGTACCCACTACCAGCAGCATCAACCGCAACTATGCGCACAGCCAAGAGAATATTCCCCAGGTGAAAGTATGTGAAAGCATGCCATAAATCGTTTGCCTTGTTGGGAGCGAGTGGGTGGGGTCAGACTTGGTCTGTGGAGATAGCTTTGTGTGGACCATCGTTGGGGGCTACAGGCGATTAGAATTGATGTGGGTTACTAAGCAAACATGAAAGGCTATTACGTTAAGCGTTACGTTATGTTACGTTGCGTTGCGGCATTTCATAGATAGCAGAGAATGTTGCAAGTTTTATTGAAAGCGAAATAGTTGCCGCAACACATTTCACTGCGTACCGCTGTCAGAATTTAATTAAATATTTTTGGGTGGTCTGAGACAGAGAGACCGCGATAGGAATTAAATTGTATTTTTTGTTCCAAACAGAATGTTGATAAATTGGGAAACATTTTGATTTAAAACTAGAGTTAGATCTTAATCAAGTCTTCGATTTGAGGTCCGGAAGCGGTCCTCGAAAAAGAATAAGTAACACGTTGCAACCATTGAGAACTATTCACTACAACCCACAGTGGACGAAAGTACCGATTAAGCGGCGGTTGAACAAAAATTTCAATATGTGTAATGCGCCAATTATTATACCCTGTGTTGGCTTTCAAGTCTTGAATCGTATCTGGCTTATCGACGAATACTTCTGACTTCGCATAACCCCAAGGGAAAAAGTCCAGTGGTGTGATATCACATGATCTGGGCAGCCAGTTCACAGGTCCGAAACGCGAAATAAGCTGCTCACCGAAATAATTTCTGAATAAAACCATTGTTTCCGACGCTGGATGTGCCGTGGCAGCGTCATTTTAAAACCAAATGAGGCCGAGAGTCTTTACAGGTTGCCGATCAGCCCAAGTGCGAACATTTTGTTTGTTGAACTATCCATTTAGCCAGATATGTGCCTCGTCCCTAAACAAAATTGAACAATTGAACTGAACAAGATTTTCGTAATACAGCTGCATTATTTGGAGATGCTGTTGCGGTGTAAGTCTTTCCATGATGATTTGTCAAAAAATCCTTAACAAAACTAAGATGACAAAAGTCACGCGTGATATCTAAAAAAAGAATATTGAAAAACAAAAACATCTTAACGAATTATCCTTTATAAAAGTCTGTGGCTCAATATTATATTTTTTCATATCAATAAAAAGCCGATATGATAAACTTGAAATTGACCTGTTTGAAAATATCAATGTGAACTTTTCGGCCATATCAAAATGATATTTTTAAGATTAAATTGATATTTTATAATTTCATTATTACAAATCGAAAAAAATTAATTACAAATGGCGATCCAATACAACTAAGTTGTGTTTTAACTAAGTGCTATTTTTTATTGTTTTATAGAAACAGAAAAAGAACGAAATTATCATTTCTTCACCCCGCTGCCCTCACTGGGGATCGAACTCGGGACCACCTGCACGTCACAAATTGGCATGTCATTTTACCGCACTAAGCTATCAGGCATGCGTGTGGACACATGACTGTGAGCCTACTTATACATTTCTTTACGTTGCTTGAAGTTTCGATTTGAACTCTATCTGTCTCCTTCATTTTCGCGTTTTCTTTCCTATTGTGAGAGTTTCGAAAGTAAAAAAATATTCGTTTAATCTTTTCTAATATCATTTGACAAATTGATATTATTTTCGGTTAAAATTAAACGTTATTGCTTAGAAATGATATGAAAAAAATGATATTAGTAAAAATATCAAATTAACCAGCCCATATCAAATTGATATTGACCTGTTTTTCTTTCTGTGTAATTGTTCGTTATTTAAAGTGTTTCGTCTCTTGTCATTGTAAAATGGCTGTCAGCTTCTGCAGGTTGTATTGTATGCAGAAATTAATGAAATTTAATTGCAAAATAACGCACTTAAAAAACAACATTTTCCGTTTATGGCTAAAAGTTGTAGATTTAGCAATATTTCTTGTTGTTTTTACTAATTTTAACATATAAACATGATTAAAGTTATTTAAAAAGTAATTTGTTCCAATTTCATGCTGCTCCAAGCGATAATTAACAAGTGAGAAAGTCGCTCAAGCCCGACTATAATATACTCTGTACTTAGAGTAGGAGCTGAATGCAGTGCTGCTGCTGCGCTCATCTCTAAGTTTCTCTCTCTCTACCTCTCTCTTCACCTCTATCCCTCTCTCTTTACTCTCTCCCTCTCTCTTTATCTCTCACTCTCTCCCTCTCTCTTTCTCTCTCTCTCTGGGTGGGAGGTGGTGGCGGGGGTGATTCACTTATTTGCTTATAACTTGAGAACCGCTCATCCGATCTTTATTATTTCTTCGGCAAATCGATTCATTTTGCTAATGACTAACTACCTCAAGAAGGTACAAATCATCTATCTACAAAATTGTGGGATATATGACGTTTTTTCGAAATTGCGGGGGCGTCAAATTGCAAATAAACTTGATCTGCCCGCAAGTATAAGAAGCAATTGTTCCATACATGCCAAACCTCTATCTCTTACCACCCTACGACAATCTGTTTGTTCATGAGAAGGAGGAGAGAAACGACATGGCTATATCAACTCGACTGTTGATGCTGATCAAGAATATATATACTTTATAGGGTCGGAAATGATTCGTTCTCCCTGTTTCATTTTTTTTGCACAAACTTATTATACTCTATGTACCTTCGGTTCAATTATCAAATGCAATGTATTACTCACTCCTTATATTCCCGATTTATTTGGTTCCCAATGCTCTGATGTACTGGACCGACCATAAATATTTCGTACAAGTCCATATCATACATCTGTCGGTCGTTTTCTAAAAACTAAGCTACGCATTGACTTAGTGTATACAGCTGCTATACAACAGCGGACATACCCAATCGTAAAATTTACAGAATTTTCAATTTATTAATGGAAAATGTTGAATTTCCAGCCCATATGTTAAAAAAAACAGTAAGGTACCCCAAAATAATAAAATTTTAAAATTTAAATAAAATAAATATAAAAAGTCATTTTCTTTGTGGAACAACGGGACCAATGCACTGGTACACTAAGGAAAAAAAAAAGAAATAAAATATTATAATAAAATAATAAAAGAAATAGAAGATTAAAATAAGGCATTCATTTGGCCATAATAAATAAAGTAAGAAACTGGTTTTAAGGGTACAATGACCAAGCATAATTTCAAAACCATGATTATGTACTGAACCAAGCGAGAAATACCATGGATGACCAAGAGTACAAAATATAGTCTCGTTCCAAAACAATGTTTCAAACTACTTTCCACGATTGACAAATCATCAAATCGCAAGAAAAAATTACCACGGATCAAAAATAGTAATAATGTCAAGCAAACTTTTCTCCCAGTCAAGTGGAGGAACCATCAATGCAGAGGCGCAATTTGTTAATGAGTGATCTGGTTAATAAGACCGCTAAATACTTAAGAAACTACTTTTCATCACCAAAATGACCACAATAACTACAAAGCCATAATTTTATAAAATTTATTACAATTTATTTGTGTGTTACAAAAAATTGTGTTAGGGGTTAATTTTTTTAAATATTACAGTTTAAATTATTTTTTAATATTAGAGTTTATAAACATTATTTGTTTAATCATTTCATTGTTCTTCGCATCACGCTTCCTTTTTATTTTAAAAAAGCAGGTTGTCTAAAAAAAATTGATTCCCACCATTTTAAAACGTCCAAATTCTCGCCATCGCTGGTTATCATATGCAACAAAATTTGCAATTGCTCAACATTCGGTCTAGTTCTGGAACAACAGCAAAGTTTTTTCGATGACATTGTTAAAAGGGTGGTCTATGCAATGAAAAGGCAAGAGCGGTATGCTGCCACCATATTTGCACCGCGATCAGTGACTATGATAACATCATCGCCATTTATGTTGCACTAAATGAATTAGGCAATTTGCCACAATTCCTCTTAAGTGTTCCGCTGTGGAAAAAAGTTAGGTTAATATTTTGAGATGGGAAATATTGCAACTGTATCTCCTGTTGATCGTTGACCGTCCATTGATTCTACTGATAGAAGGCGACTGATCATTTGTCGCTCTGCGAACGTAGTGAATTGTTATGGACACGTAAACATCGTCAGTCCAAGCATCGGTTGTGATGCTGTATCCGAAATTTCCGCGCCTTTGGTCCGTAATTTCATTTTTACCCTCTGATAATGTTCAGCATATAAATGTCTAACATTTCTAGATAATGTTGTTGGATGCGGTAAAATTGAGGTTCGCCTTTAAGTTTGGTCCAAGTTTCCCTCCAAGTTGGATCATAGCGTCTGGAAAATTTTTCAAGTCCTGTTCGGTGATAAGCTGGAAAGGACGGCAGTTTTCAACAACCCATTCAGTTGCCAGCTTGCTAACTTCATTTTTATCATCTGCCCCAGAACTGTTGCCGTCTCTGCTTCGTGGCTTTGGCTTGTGGTCTCTTTAAAACATTTGTAGTCAAATTCGAAGTAGTGTTGCCCATTGAATTTGAATACACTATTGCACTCTATGCGACGATTATACCCTCATATCATTGATACCAAAAGTGACCTATATAATTATATTAAATTTGCCCGATATGAGCTCCAACTTAACCTCTTGCAGACTAAGATTTACACAGCTAACAGAGTTTTTTATAGGTTATAAACTTCTATCGCAAAATACTAAAAAATATTTAGCAACATTACCCTACTATGCATTTTTATTTCCATTGCCAAACAAATGATATGTTAGTACCCTTGCAAAGGGTATTATAATTTTGCCCAGAAGTTTGCAACGCAAGGCTGCAAACCGGTCCTGAACCGAACCCTAAGAACCGGTTCGGTTCTGGTTTTTGGGTCCGAAGAACCGGACCACGAACCGAACCCCTAATATTTTTTACTCCTCGAACCTGAACCTGAACCGGACCGCTTTTTCAAAAACTAGGTTCGGTTCAACATACTATAAAGTTCTTCCAACGACTCTTACCGGGAAATATAGAAATTGCTTGTAATCTGACTGCTCTCATTCAATAAGTTTTCAAATCCTGCGACATTTCTCTAAGTCAGATTTATATTCAACGTCGATAATGAAGCGAATAAGAATCGAGCAGGAGAACTTTTAAATGATGAATGAAATGTTGATAAAGGTTGCTCATGTGCGTCAAAAACATTTCTTGATTTGGACTATGACCAAGTTACCTCAATAGATTTCCTGAAAAACTCTGTTAAAACAGCTTGTTGTGCTGCACAAACTCTAAATTCAGTAAATAACGATTTTTTTTAGAGAATTTTAGTTTGACATTAGTTCCCATACTTCTCAGTACACATATGAAATTTGCTTATAGAAAAAATTAAAAAGTAAAGCATTGCTCGACTGTGAAACGCAATGGAACTTAACCTAAAAATGTGCTAACGATTACTAACAATTAAAGATTTATGTGTTCAGAGTTCTTTAAAGAAGCTCCATCTAAAATCTTTTGAATTTAAAACTGCAGGATTCACAATTACTACTAATGATTATAATTCCGCTTGCTTTTCTTTTTCGAGCAATTGTTCTAAAATCTTTTGTTTATTACTATAAACTTTTGATAAACGTTCTTTTTTATAAGCTCAGCGCTCTTAGAGCAGAGTTTTTCAACTTTGTTAACTTCTGCTGAAGCTACACAAATAAATTCTAAGAGAGTTTTCAAAATCACTTTTAAAAAGAATCAACTTTTGATTGCACAGAAGAGTAGTTTATGAAAGCCATAGGAAATATAAAACCTGTAAATGATGTTATGATTCGTTCGAAAATTGTTTAAGAGAACATACATTGACAAATGTTTTAAAATTTTGGAAAGGTCAAAAAAACGAATACTTACAGGCACGAATACTTAACAACACTTGATGTTCCAGCAACTCAGGTATCAGTTGAACGCTCGTTTTCAACATATAAATATGATCTTTCTGATCTAAGAGCTAGTGAAGCTAGTTAAAAAGCTCCTAGAAGATGTAATGCTCGAAAGTTGTAAAGTAGATTAAATTTGATAACTGAAGTTGCATTATTGATATATAGAATATTATTTAATCAATTAGGTATTTAAAACCGAAACTACTTTTTTCTGTTCCAGTGAAACGAGGTTCGAACCAAAACCTTGGGTTCAGGAGTTCCAGAACGGGTCCGCGAACCGAACCCCTAAGTTTTACAACGGGTTCGAACCCCGGACCGGACCTTCTGCAAAATTGGAGGTTAGGGCGCAGCCTTGTTGCAACGCATAGAAATATTCATTTCCGACCCTATAAACTATATATATTCTTGATCAGGGCGACGAGCTGAGTCGATTGAGCTTTGTCCGTCCGTCTGTCTGTCCGTCTGTCCGTCTGTCTGTCTGTCTGTCTGTCTGTTTCTACGCAAACTAGTCTCTCAGTTTTAAAGCTATCGAGCTGAAACTTTGCACAGAGTCTTCTTTTTACTGCACACTGCTAATATGTCGGAACCGACCGGATCGGATGACTATATCTTATAGCTGCCATAGGAATTATCGGTCGAAAAGTGGGTCTTTGTGAGAAAAACTTTTTTGTTTTTAATGTTAACGTCTCCCACTTCAGCGATTATAATTATTATACGCTTTCACATAGATTTGGAAGTTTTTGTCAAAATCGGATGACTATATCTTATAGCTGCCATAGGAACTATCGGTCGAAAAGTGGGTTTTAATGAGAAATTTTGTTTTGTTTTTAATGTTAACGTGTCTCACTTCGACGATTATTAATATTATACGCTTTTACACAGATTTGGAAGTTTATGTCAAAATCGGATGACTATATCTTATAGCTGCCATAGGAACTATCGGTCAGGAAGTGGGTCTTTGTGAGAAAAACTTTTTGTTTACATGGCAAATTGGAAATATCAAATAATTCGTCATCTCTTGCGAAAACTTTTTTTTTCAGGAAATATAAAAGCGAGAGAAATCCTCTTTTAAAAACAATGCTTTTATATGAGGCATATTTTTTAACCTTTCGTATAAATGATCTTTTATTTAATATTTCTGCACAAATTTCGTCGTTTGCTGATCAATCACTGCTTAATGATGAATGCAGTTCAAATTCTGGTTCATCTGAATCAGCCGACGAATTTGAGGCATATGTGATTTTTCAGGAAAAGATTCTTGGTAATAATAACACATAAATTGTGTCAACAAATAAGCTACAGGATTCCATTAACACTTTTCTCGCACTTAAGCGTGTTCAAAACCATGAAAACATTCTGAACTGGTTGTCAGAATCCTCCACAAAGTTCCCAGAATTGTATGAAATTTCAAAAGTCGTTCTTTCTGTAGCTGGAACAGAAAGTTAGCGTGAAACTCCTATTCTCTGGCGTGAATCCGCTAAGAAGTTGCATGGACTCAACCACATTGAATGCAATTATGTTACTGCGAGCAAATCACAAGAATGCTATATAGTGTACGTATAAAATTCAAAGTTAAATTCGAAAACTAATAGTACATAATCGGGTGTGTCACAGAAATCTCTAGAGGTTTTCGTATAAACGTTAGCTTAAAAAAGTGTTTGAATTATATGTTAAGGGGTTCAAATATCCGCCTACTAGATTAGATGACGAAAGTTGAGCGATTTGAAACCGCCTGCTCAAAGCCAAGTAGATTTGATCGTACGGTTTTCCTTTCACATAATCAGTAGGCGGTCTGATTCTTAGCACTTCCCAAACAAAGCAGTCCAAGTTTAGTTCAAAGTGCAATCGTTTATACGAAAATCTCTAGAGATTTCTGGGACACCCCTGAATATAATATTTAGAGGCATATAATGTGATCATTAGATCTTACATGTTAACTACGTGAATAAATACGATGAATGAAGTCTATAGAATTTTACTTTAAATGTGAAACGTTTTATTAAACAGAAATAAAATGATTTAGATTTATATCAGAATTTAGTTTTTTCAATATTAAAAGTAAGTATTACTTATATCGGTAAGTATCGATACAAACCGGTATACCGAAACAAAAGTGCGGGTACCGTATCGAAACCGAAAACCGAAATTAATTAAAAACCGAAATGGAACCTTTAAACAAAACATTAATTTCGGGAATTCGAAATTCAAAATTCGTTTCGGGATTAAGCCCTGAATCAAAGTCAACATTTTGTCTTGAAATGTGAAAACACTAACTCATAATAGATCTAGCTACTAAAATGAATTACGGTTACGTCCTGTCCAAGAATAGCCTCAAAAGAGAGATCATTCAATTATTTGGGTTTGACAACGTAACAACTTTCTATATCTACAGTCGCAAATAAATAAAAAATTTAACTATGTTTTGTGACAATTCGCGGGTAGTTAACGTGTTGTGTTAATGTTTAGAAATGAATGTAACATAGGTTCTGTTTAAGTAAAAATTCGTGTGGAAACTATATTTTCATTTAAGCTTTTAGTTGTGAAGCTATTCGTAGGTAACGACCAAATTTATTTTAAAATAATCGTCAATATTTACAGATTATATGGTTTTATGTTTCAGCTGCGGATTTTTGCAGATTGCTGTGTTATCTGTATTAAAGCGTCCTCGTTTTTTTTCGATTTTGTTTGTTGTGTATGTGTAACTGTGCTTATTTGTTTGTTGTGATTATCGTCTGTGCTTTTGTGTGCCATTTATTGTGATTGTATTCTTGGTTCCTTTTGTGCTATGAATATTTAAATATATTGTTGCGATTTAGTTGATATTTAAATGTTATGTTAACATTTTTTATTATTTTTTATTTCTGCTGTAGGGGTTTCTTTTGAATGCGAAGGCGCATGTATTTATTTGAAAATTGGTGCTCCGAGACCGGTACAAATGCAGAGAAGATTAAAAACATATGTGATATTTTGAAATTGAAGATCGAGAGCGATGGCTATGCAGTCGGAACAGAAAATTTTGAACAAATGGAGGAACGCGTTCATTATCGCTGCTAGAGAATTCAGTCGAAAAAGAGTTTCAATTCTGGAAAAGCATTTTGATTGGGTTGCGAAAAGCGAAGCGGTTTTATTGGATTGTAATATACAAATATCTTTAAATGATAAAGTTCTTGGTCGTCCCAGAGCAAGTTTTTCGAGTGAAAGAGAAAAAGAAGACGGATAGCTGAGGAGCCGAAATCGACGAGTTCGGAAATTCTAAATCGAATCACGTTTCAGTTTCTAAAATCATTTAATGAACGGAACCGTCGGTTCAAAAGCTGTGTGAACCACTGGCTAAACCGAACCGATCCCTATTTCTGAGCGGTTTGCATATCCCTGTCCAAAATTATCATTCATACAGAACTTCTTATATAAAACATTGAAATTCTCCGTTTTTTCTCTGTGTGTCCAGAAGTGCACGCATATAACAAAATCTTCTGAGCATGATTACCCCTAAAACTGCAATGTTTTCAGTACTAAAAGAAAATCAACGTAACAGGGCAAGTGCCTCGAAGGAGTGCCTTGACCCTTAAAACAGATCACTGAACCCAAGAATTTCACACATCACATGACAGAACTTCAATCTACATACGACTCGAAGGGTAACCAAACCAGCCAATTAGCTAAACTGCCCTTCAATTAAAAGTTAATCGTGCTTGAAACTGCAAGGCAGCTGCACTAATTAGCTCGGCTCTCACAGCCAGTCAAAAAGTCGGCTCTTTTTGGTTTTTTTTTGTCGTCGTGTCACATGCCATAAATTTTCATAATTTGACAAACGAAAATTGCACACAATTTTCTAATGCCAGATAAAAATCAACGAAATCACAACGACGAGATGAAAGCTTGGGCAGTCAGTCAGTCAGTCTATTAATTTGAAATGTCTTCAGATAAATTACTAAATGACTACCGCTTACGTGTGATCCATCCATCAATGCCATCATTAAGCCAAACATTTGACAGAAAAACGAAACGACGACGACGTCGACGGGAAGCAGCAACCGATTGCAAACCCAATCCCATCCCCAAGCTCGCAACGGCAGCAACAACAACTCACTTCTGGTACGGAAGACCCCACAGAGTGTGTGTGTGACATGGCGGCGACATCGTCATCATCATCTTTGAGTCTCGGTTCCTTGGGGTTTTATATGTCTGTTTCGTTTTAGTTTAAGTTATTTTTCGTTTTTGCCAACCTTCCTCTAGATAGGGATAGGGTGCTGTCGCCGTCGATAGGTTCCGCAACTAGGCACAAAGGCAAAGCCGCCAACTATGCTCGTCTGCGTCTGCACTCAGGCGTGTCCAGGTATTTGTTGTTGATTATGTTGATAAGTGGCCGCCACATATTTTCCAACTGCACTTGTAATAATTTGTTTGCCACTCATGTTTGTCCCCCCTTCAGTTTCAGTGTAATCAATGCCGATGTGAAGTGAGGGAGATACAGCGCGACGCATTCCTTCTGTGGGAGCGCTGTCACCCCGATTTCCAGGAACCTTCCTTTGGCTTTGATTGCGTGCGGGTTTATCTTTTTGATTTTTTCCTTATTTTTGGTATTTTAATGAGTTGCGGCTCTAGGAAAAGGTCTAAACATTCATTCGGACTTTATTTTATTTGATTGTTGGGCAGCGGCGCAGAATTTTAGCGAAGGTTGCTATTAGCAGCATTTCAGATGCGATGCTTTGATGTACTCCACGAGTTCCATGTGCACGTGTGCATTTTCACGTGAACAGCAAAAAATCGAAAGTTTCCACTCAACTTGAGGCGGTAATGCAAATGAACGCGTAAGACAATGGCCAAGTGTATGCAAATATGTTAATGAAGCTTAGCTGAAGTTAACTATGTAGCTGAAGGGCTTGCGGCTTAGCCTTTCCAAATGGTTGGCATAAATTTAATGAAATAGTTGTGCAAGTATCAGGTGTACTTACGAAGGAAATGTTACACAAGAAGCTCTTGGAGAAATCTTCTGTCAAACAAGGGGTTTATGAAACCAAAGGGGCTTAGATAGTGTGACAATTATGTTTCGTACTTAATTTGCTCTGGTTTCTACAATTTTAACGAAACTGCTCAACTGAACAAACTTCAATTTAACTAAATAATTAAATTTCCAAAAATAATATTTAACTATTAAAATCGAATAATTTGAAAATGATTAAAAGTTCCGAAACTTTACAGTTTTCCAAAATAAATCTAGTTAAGAAATTAGGAAAAATTATAAAAATAATTAACTTGAAGGTCATCAGATAGCACACAAAACATTGTTACAATGCTTTAAGTAAGACGGCAAATTTGAGAAACGATTGTTCTTAATTTAGGTACAAAATATCTTGGATTTAGAACAAAAATTACTTACAATGCAAGCTCCAAAAAGTGTGCAGCAGAAAATGCAGACTATTTTCAAATAAATCTGTTTTCAAAATTCCCAACTGATTTCAACACTTTTCTTATGGAGTAATGATAGATTTTTGTGAGAAGCTTGGCCTGGCCCCTTTGACATTTTACATGATAGATTTTTGACCTACACCAATATCATCATCTTTGCAACCTTCTTTAATTCCATACATTTCATTTTATCGGCTTAAGCGAAGAACTTTTTGTACTTGCTTGGTAAACTGATATTTTGTTTCAAGAATGTTTTGGGGTTGACCTTAGGACTTATTAGACTTCAATAAAGGATATTTTGCTCCTATTTTAGTAGTTAAACGAATTTGACTTTAGACGAAAAGTATGCTCAAATAGATATTAAAATGTACGTAATATATCCGAAACAGTCTTAAATCAAGTATTTCCGGATTTAAAAAATCTTACTTGAAATAAGAGAGTTTTAAAAGAGTTTTTAATTCAATGGCTGCAAGCAGGTTGAAGTGGCAAACCTATTGACTGTGACTGTTCTTATGAAGATGCAAATTTAAACGCGGAGTTTTAGGGCGGGGTGGTAGAGTGAAGTTAAAAAAATGTATGTAAATGTTGAAAGTCAAGAAAGCAAACAATATAAACTTTAGCTGAGCTAGAAAATAATGAAAAAAGACAACCGATTTTAAAAATCGGTACACGACTTTATTGCTCCTTTTGACAAAACTTAGGGATTGCCCAAAAGAACCAAAAATTTGTTTTATTAGCTGTCCCTACAATGCAAGTATCAGTGGAGCGAGGTTCCTACCATTTATGAAATGAAATCAAGGGAATCAAACTGGAACCAGAATCGGAACCGTATTCCGAAGAGATCGACTATACCTTCCACCGAACAAGAATTCAAAAAGAAAATCATTTTACGATAGCGTATAAAAAAAAGATAGAAGTAGGCGAGGGGTCGAGGAAGCTGTTTTTTGTCAGGTAGAAAGAGCGCTGTTTAAAAAAAGGCAAAGGCAAGGACAAAATTCATAGAAAGAAAGAAGAAAGAGAAGGCTAAGACACAGAATCAGAAACGGGGAACAAACACTATAATATAACCTTTCAAAGGGTATAATTTTACTCAAAGTCGTTCGACAAAATTTCTGATCGGGCGACGAGCTGGTCGATTGCTGTCCGTCTGTCTGTTTCTACGCAAATTAGTCTCTCGTTAAAGCTATCGAGCTAAAACTTTCACAAGTCTTATTTTTACTCCGACCGGATCCGATGACTAATTTGTAGCGCCATCTTTGCCGTTCGAATCGACGTTAAACTGTAGGTCCCCCTTTCCTTGTGCTAAAAATTATAAGCACACACCAAGAGATAGAGCGATGCTGTATAGCAAATTTTACAGAAGCACTGTCAACTCAAAAAAAAAAAACTAACGAAAATAGCGTTTAAAGTTCTCTTGGGAAAATACATGCTTTAGTTACTTATCTTAATTCGAAAATATGAGGTCTTAACAAAAAGCTGAAAGATCTAATAAACGATAACCTCTAAACTTAAATGAAATAACGATATATTCGCATTTCACTCGGTGTGTATAAAATATACCAATATGAAATATTTCTACATCCTTAAAAATAGTATTTTTAATATGAAAATAAATCTGGCAACAGAAATAGTTCAGTATCTTAACAAATCAGTATAATGGCATTTATGAAGGCTTTTCTGATCTTAAAACGTTTACAAAATAAAAAGATAATGGTTGGTGAATTTTGCGAAATCTGCCAAAACACGAAAAAGATTTGAAACCAAGTGGATAAAGAGATTTCAGTACACCGAGAATGTTTTGGGTTGGAAATTTGGTTGAAGCGATTTCTGTGACACTGCTAAGAATATATTGAAGTTTAAATTGATAAAACTGATATGCAAAACTGCCGTAGTGATATGACTTGAGATCAAAGTAGACGTCGAAAGCTGAAAAAGACACATACAGCGGTGTCACAGAAATCTCTTCAACCAAATTAAATCCAAAACAAATTCTCTGTGTCACAGAAATCTCTTTTCGGTTGGTTTCAAATCTCTCGTGTTTTGTCGGGAGATTTAGCTAAATTCACCAACCAAACAATGTCGATATTCAAAATTAGTTTTGGAAATGTGAACATTATTTTTCTGGATAGGTTGCATCAAATTAATTAAATATTTTATTTGTTTTAATATTAAACTTTGTGTTTCAATAAAAACTCTCCTAATGCTGCGTACCAATTAAAACCTGCCCAACACAGCGCCCTGAAGTTATCGAGTCGCCATCTGTGTACCAACATTGGCACCAACAAGGGCTCAGAGTTGTCAAGTTAAATTTTATGGTTGGCGCAATAATATTTTTAAAATTTTGCATCTTATTTTTGGAGAATATGACTTAAATTTGAATTATAATTTAAAAATGCATCATAAAACATATAACACTATCAAAAAAATTGCATTTAAACATCAAATTAACTCATAACTAGAAGATGGGAAATTTTTTTTGCGAGAAAGGGCAACCCTGTTAACAGATTGGATAGAAATGTCCCATTAGCATGGACACAAACCTTCCAACTCGATTTTCATATAAGAAAACGAAATCTCTTGAAGTTCTGGGACACCGGCGGATTTTTTGGAGCGTTTTGCAAACTAACCGAGGCCAAAATCTCTAGAGATTTCTGTGACACAGCCGATAGAGTTTCTCGAATCAAAGAAAGACAGATATATACTACGTTTATGCTATGCTCATTTTGCAAAATCATTTCATGAAATATGTCCGAAAGTGCGTGCATAAACACCATTTCATGAATTCGACTTACACACGAAAGTTGACTATGAATTCGACGTCAATTCATGAAATGCTGTGGCGTTGCCAATTTAAGTTGGCAGATGCTACCAGATCTTGTTTTCTTAATGTCTGGTAACATTGTGCTTTAGCAAACAGTTGTTTATAATTTTAGCCAATTGTTTGCGCACATAAAAATAAGTTTCAAGCACATAAAATATCCAAAAATATGAATTTTCAGAGCAAGCGATCGTTTTGGGTGGACGATAAATAAAACAACATATTAAGCCAGCTCGATGGAAACTAAAAGAAACAACGAAATATAAAAAACCCTTTCCTACAATTTAAAGGCTAAAAAATATGTTTAAATGTAGCAAGCAAGTAAAAACTAAGCTTCGGATGCTTAAAACAAAACTTCTGGAACGAACTGAATGAGCTCTTTGAACGAACTATTTGGGACGCGTCCTGTATCAGCGGCTGTTGGTGTCGACACATCTGTGGACGATTTTGACTCCTTCTTTCAAAATGTAATGAAACGTCTACGGAGTCCGATACATCTGTCAACGACGAAATATCTAAAAATGACGCAGTTCCTGTTGCTGAGACTCAACATGTTTCAATATTTTAGCCGCTCCTATGGCAACTGGATAATCCTGCATGAGTAGAAGGCTGCATTTCGCCTGGCTTGTACCGACATCGTTCGCTTATGCCTCCACTGTAGAACAGTCTGCATAAGTTGTGCTGTACGTTTTTATCATATAATCAAAAATATTTTAATGTTGAACAGATGATCCCCGCTTTCATGCGTTACCACCCTGTTGAAATCTAGAGGCGCAGCCAACTTAAGTTTGCGCTGGTGCTGCCACATCTGCCAAAAAGGTGGTCATTTTGTGAATTTTACAAAAGCTGCATAAACAGGAACAAATTTGATTTTGCAAATTGAAGAAAGCGTGAATTACATAGCATAAACGTTGTAATAGTCTATCTCGAGCAACAGCAAAATCAATGCCTATTGCTCTCCGCCGCAGCAAGCAATAGCGAGTGACAGTCGTTTTGTGTTCGGGAACACATGTTGTGATCTAGCTTCTTATGAATTTCGTCATTCGTTCTGTGCTATTGCGTGTGAAAGGTAAATGAAATAAAGTACGGTGCCTAAAAAGTGAATTGCATGTGTTTGTCTGGAAATTTGAAAATTTACTATATTGTAATTGTAAAAAGATACGCTACTGCCTTTATTGTGGCGATAATTGTGTGAGAAATATCTTACATATATATTCGCATTTTTGCTTGGACAAAACCAACAAAAGCATGAAAAAAATAGTGTGCCCGCGTTGAAAGAAAAAGTGGGAAATAGTAGTTATCGCGTATTTGCTCTACCCATGCTTTTGACTTTGCACAGATGCACTGGTAAACTTATGCGAGTATAAATTAAAGTTTATTCATTTTTTTATTTCCTTTTAATACCTTTACAGTCTAAAATGGAAAATAAAAACTTTTTGGAACTGTCACAAAAAATTTGAGCTTGACAATTCGGAGTACGAAAAAAGTAATCGGTTAGTTTTGTATTGAAAAATTATTCTTCACAATATATAGGCCGTGTGTGGCCCAGCGGTTAGTGTGCTGCACTGCTGGGCGGAGGTCGTGGGATCACTTCTCAAACTTTGCCGTTCGGACTCGGCGTTAAACTATAGGTCCTTTTCTCTTGTGCGAAAATTTAAAGCACACACGCCACGAGATTGAGAGAAGCTTGGCTTGGCTTCTTTGGGGCTGTATAGACAATCTTACATTACAATATATTAATTGTACAATTTACTTTTTTTTAGAATGTGGACTTGATTAGGAGCGCCTTAATTAATTTCTTCCAGTGACAGAATTTTTCTGGAAAGACAATTGTTACATATAGAAATATAGCTTCGATTTTATAAAAGTAAATTAAATAATTGGTACTTCAATTAACAATACCACTTTGTTTTTTTATTTTTAAATATGTCTTTGACACTAACACCATGTCCTATAGGTATTTTTAAAATATTGCTTGATACTCTAAAAACATATAATTGATATTAGCAAATATCAAAGCAAAATTCGAAATGTAAAAGTGGGATACTCGAACCATCTTAGTATTTTTCAGATGAAGGCCGATTTGATACTAAAAAATATCAGATTGATACTAAATATCGATCTTTTTTTTCTGTGTGGGGGCTATCAAATTTTCTTCTTGTTGTTTCAGCTACCCAAGTAGGCGTACAAAGTTTATTCTCCGGGCTGAAGTTTATTACGTCTCCGCAAAAAAAATCGGATGGACGCAAAAACAATAGCCGATAAAAAATATATTATTTTAATAATATAACTAGCTACGAAGATAATTTCAAATTAATGTAAATCGAGTTCTTATTGTGTAGGTTGTTTACTCCCTTAGATCTTAAGTAAGAAATTTAGTGTTATTTTACCAGTCCGTAAAATTAAAAATTCATCTTTCAATTTGATCACAGTAGTGTGTACTTCATAGAGTCGGAGATGCTTCCTTTTGGTGGTTACGCTCAGAACAAAAAACCAAGAATTTTGTGCTTGAATCAAGTACAAACGGTGTCCTTAGTACGGTAAGTACGAAAATATTTTATTCAAGTACAAAATTCTTATCTCATGTACAATCAATCTTATGCGATTTTTTAAAACCCGAAATACTTGATTTAAGACTGTTTTCGGGATATTTAAACAATTTTAAAATCTTTTTTAATTTTACTTTTGGGTTGTAAGGGTAAAAGATGGTCTTACTGTACGTTAGAAATCTACCCTCACTTCCTAACCAAAGTGTTAAAAGCAAAAGAAAATTTCAAAAACATATTGCTTTTTTTGGAGACTTGCTGTCTATTTTGTCCTCAAATCCAAGAAATTTTGTACTTGAACTAAAAACACAATTTCTTTCATTTTTCAGCTTACTGTAAGTACGAAAATTTATTGATTCAAGAGATTTTGTTATCATTTCAATATCATGAACAGTCAAAAAGTTTCATTTTTTTAAGAACATCCAAGGACAATAAAACCGGTGTAAATTCTATTCCGATCGACCTAGAACTCAGCCAGTGTTTCAAAAGAATCTTGATTAGATAATCGATCGCTCAGTACTTTACCGTGAAATGTTTGTGGTCGCAATTTTAAAAATTCCTAAAAGTTCTTCAAGAAGAAGACATTTTTTGAAACATCTGGATTCATAGACCGTTTCGAGGAATTACAAAGCCGATCTAGAGCTTAGGTTCTGGTTTGGTTCGCAGCCTTGATTTAAATATATATGCATTTTTAGGTGATGTTGATTTCGGTAGTGCCCTTCACTGTTCTATCTCCATTCCCCTGCACATGACTACTTGAAAGCCTCACCTTAAATTTTTTACCATATCATTAGATTTCCCTTTTAGCTGACCTCTCACCTTCTTTACAATGCCTGTCAATGCAATTGTTACCCCCCATATTGAGTCCACAAAGCATCCAAAAATAACGGGCATAAAAATGCACAAATATTTCTAACAAAAATGTTTCGATTCTGTTTATTTCTTTTTCGTTACACAAAAATTTGCGCTGACACTGACAAGTCGTGTGAAGCACACCTGCAAGGAGACCGCAACCAACCGAAACCGGATCGAGGGGAACATGTTGCAAAATGCAGTTCAGTCAGCTGTGCGTCGTCATTGTGGCCTCAAAATGAGTGCAGCACACACTGGCTGCTCCGTCTCTCCTCCACCAGAGCCCAGCGGCTGGCGTTGCGCCAAACTACGAGCCAACTTGAAGTAGCGCAAAGCAACAAAGAAACAACGAGCGAGAAAAACCAACCGCAACAACAAATGTTGCACCGCTTGATTTTCTTTCCTAAGGCCTTTCGCTACTTGAGCACACACACACGCGCTTTAAGTGTAGCGCAGGGAAGAGACATTGTCCTTAGCCTGCTAACCTCCTCGCCGCCTCCCCTGCCGCGGGCGCCGCGAGCGTGCACAATACGGTAACAATGTGGCACACTCGAGATGCGCTAGGTATTTGGCTAAGGCGATAATGTGACAAGGATAACGAGGCATTCGGACAGCGTAGAAGGCTTGTTATCAAAACCCATCCCCATTCCCGTGTCGATGTGCGTAATGCGCTCATTACGTGCCGACATCAACATGGCTTCGTCGAAG